>MU134819.1:11681-43781 GCA_015039355.1 Ramaria rubella | reverse complement strand
CCCGAGTCTGCCTGTAGATGCACCACGAAACATTAGTTTCGTGGTAAACGGAAGAATCGAGAACACACCTACGAGCTTGATCATTCGAGCTCAACGCGACACTAGTGTCACATCTCCAGACATGTCTTTCCCTTTCATTAGCTCAGCTGTCGAGTTGGAAGCTAGAGATCCGGCCAAACATCCGAGTCTGGCCATTGAAAATGTCAGCGTATCACGTCTGAAGGAGGACATACCGTCGAAGTGTGGGTCTTTGAACGTGTTGTTCAAAGACAGACGTGACTCCATGAGTCACGTGACTGGAGACGTGTCCTCGACGTGTACTCATATTACTGGTATCAAAGACAATTCACCTTCCAAGGTGAATTCACGGCTAATCCACGACATGGATAGTGTTTATTATAGCTGTTCTGAACACTCAGAAAGGGAATTGGGAGCCAGGAAACACGCATATACTCTGTGTCCCAGCACAGACTGTACTCAGACAGTCTACAACCTACATGTGACTTTTGTGTCGCAAGTCCATTCAACATTTAATGTTGGATCCTGTATTTGAATTATATTCAGATACTATTGCTAGTAGTACTGGTAATTTAACTGTGAATAATTATATTCATGGTCAACTGCCGGGTTTAACCTTCAAGGTAATTGAATGGTTAAAATCTTTGGATGAACCACCTCCATCGGCACAGCTCACATCTGTGTCACTGCCACCTTGGGAGTCGGTTCAGAGGGGGGGGGGATTCGGAAGAAAAAAGCCAAAAAGTCACGACAACAGTTGCGGAATCAGAAGCAACTGCAGCAGCAGTTGCTTGACTTCGAAGTTGAGTGATGAAGAGAGATCTTCGTCACTCATCTTGCATGATTCATCACAGGAAACTGTGATGAATCAAGTGAGATTGCCACTCCCAATAACTGTGCTCATTCCGGAGCATAGCACAACATTTTCTAATCACCCACTCTCCATCAACAACATGACGGAAATTCATGTTGTGCCATCAGATCTCAATATGGTCCAGCAGCAGCTGGACAATGTTCATGTGGAAACTACCTCCACACTCCCTAACTTAGACATATTGCCTAAGTTTGATTCATCTTCCATGAGCAATAATATTGCTCATGTTGCCCCACCAATCAGCAGTTTGTCTGCAGATTTACATGTTTCGTCCACTCATCCCAGCAAAATACACAGTCTATTTCATTGACATCTATTCCATCTCACCCACATAGTGTGTGGAATTTGATTCAGAACTGCAAACAGCTTTGTGCTGTTGACCAATCAAGTGCAACTTACCTTGCACTTACTGCTGAAGCCAAACATATTCATCCTAAGAATTGTTTGGAATTTCAGCACTGGATCTTGCATCGACCTCCAGTGTCAGGATCATCTACCTCTCCACAGAGATAGATTTAATGAGATGGCCATGCCATCTCATCCACTAGACTGCTCATTCTACAGCAGTCTTGAATGAGTCATAATTGACTTATTGTACTTGACAAATTTACTTGTTAAGTTGTTCAGTCTACACTCAGGGTTTTGCCCTGAAGGGGAGGATGTAAGAATGTATATATATATTCTACTATGTCCATACTATAGTATGGACAGCTGTGAGTGGTTGTAGGGAGACATGGATGCCAGAGCATCCATGGGTGTTTGTGGACCTGCAGAATGACTGTACAGTCGGCCGTGGGAATTTAGAGTAGATAACTTACTTTTACTCGAACTGTCACATACATATCATACAGAACACCAATTTATCTAGTCTAGTTCTGCTCAGTGATCTTTGTGAAGTCTCTAGAAGTCTTACACCCCCTCCAGACCCCATTGCCGGTTGGAAATCTCAACCACTACCTCGCCCAGTCCTTGTGGGGGAAGATGAACACTATGAGGTTGAAAAGATCTTGGAAATTCAATTCCACCGTGGAAAACTCGAATACAAGGTCAGGTGGAAGGGTTATGGGTATGAGCATGATGAGTGGATCCCTGAGACAGATCTCGCAGCCCCCAGCCCTCATTGCCAACTTCCACCACCTCCATCCCGGTGCCCCTCGTCACATTAGTGTTTTCAGACTTTCACACATTCCATCAAAAACCACCTGTACCTCCAGTAGGTGTCAGTGTGTCGGGACGTCACACTCTAAAAGGGGGGTGATGTAAGGGGAACCCCATTTCATGTGGTTCTACACTTCTCTATTCTCTCTTCCTTCTATCCATTCCTCCCCATTTCTCCCTTTCCTCCATTATATATCCTTCTCCTATCTCTTTGACCATGTTCACTTGCATAAGCACCCACATTATGTAACAGCATTGGATTCCAATCCCATTACATAACCATGGTACAGTTGGGCATTTATTGGCATCTGTTCTTCGTTTTTGCTCACATAAGTGCATGCGTTACATAACGGCATTGGATTCCAATCCCATTACGTAATTGCCGTACATTCAGGTGCTTATTTACATCCTCCTTTAGGTAGTTATCTCGGCAGTGGGAGCCTTAGGCTTTTCTCTTCAGATTCCCATCTGCCAGGTGTGTATCCTTGTATGTAGTCTTCTGTGAGCCTATATATCTTCAGGTTCCCATCTTGCCAGTTCCCAGTGTGATATTCCACTGCTCCTGGAGGTTGCCCTTATAGAGCCCCGCATCCTCTGCCTCATCCTCCGCATCGTCCTCTGTCGCCTGCTCCTTGCCTTTCCCCTTCCCCAACGTGGCCCCGACTTCTTGATCTGTGGCTGTTTCCGCCTGACGTCTTTTTGTCACAAGTCCTGGTCTGGCTCTGAGTTTTCCACCCAAACCTGCTTATATGCTGGCAACGACAACTTTCCCGCCATTTCTGCCACGAAATCCGCATCGCCTGGCTTCGTACATTTCTTCTGGTCATTCTGGCATTGTACACACCTGCTTCTGCAACCTCCTGCTTTTCTCCTCCTCATTGATGCACTCCAGCCCCTATGTCCAACAGAGCATGCACTGGTCATCATATTTGTCAGCCTCCAACCATACATCCTCAAATCAATGCTTTTGGCCCCTGACATTATCTGACATGGCTGTCGGATTCTGAGCTCCAATGAGAGCTCAATAGCCTTTGTGCTGCTCTCAATAAGGAGAGATAGCTGAATTGTGAAATTGTGGATAAGTTATCCACCATGAATTCGACACCATCAGCAGCGACAATAATCGATCTGACATCATTGCCAGATTCGATGACAGACTCAGTGAGCCCATCCACTCCTAATACCGGTGCCTCACTGGTAGGCCCAACATGATCTGGTTGCAATACTGCATCCCAAAAGCAAGTGCTGGCAGTGCTGTACCCTGCGTCTCTGAACACCCGCATCACCCAAGCCATAGGCGACCCACCTGCAACACAGACGAGAGATCTACCCCGCCCATTGGGCAAAGCACCACACCCTACTGTGGCACAAACAACCCGTCGAACTGCAGAGTGGCTTGACACCGGCTCTCTAACAAACCTAGGTGTGTTGAGCAGCTCACGCTAGTGCATGCGACATTTGCCATGTCATGCAGCATGCCATCATCAAGCATGCTGACTGCGAGCAATGCTTGGCCACTTGAATGCCAGTGTTCGAGATTTCACACAACACGCCTTCCATTCAGGATGCATCATACACAATTGAATACTCCCCAGAGGGAGTATCACCTGCTATCCGCAGGCTTGGAGATAACACCCTCCAACTAGAGGATGTTGACGTGTGGGTTTGGCTTAAGCTCATTAAGCCAAAGAAAGACAGTTTAGTCTTTCTTCAAAAACTTACGGAACTGTTTACAGTCCATGGCCAGTGGGCTGATCTTGTTGGCTCATGCTGGTGGCAAGACTTACCAATGCTACTGTCCACTACCATCAAGAAGGCCTTCAAGTGGAAACTCCCTCCTGAGAGCATATCACTCCATGAACTAGCCCAGTGGCTAGGAACGTACATGGGAGTAGACCCCACTAGGGCTCTAATCAACATGGAGCCTTACTTTGTGCGCAAGCAGAGCAAAGTCTGCTACAATGAGACTGTGCAAGGGGTAATCGACACCTGCAAAGAAATACACCGGCCTTCATATACCTATGCCCGCTTGTCCCCCAGGCTTCTGGGGAGCACCTACTACATCCGATGACGATTTGTCACTCAACAGATGAGGCAGAGGGCCTCCCCACTCGCAGGCATGTACGGGCGTGCCATCGATGGGACCCCCGCTCCATCTGCTCCCCCACCTGCATCTGCTAACACAGCAGATGACAACACAATGGAAGTTGATCCAGCCAACTCCATCTACTACGACAACACCGTCGAAGTAGCCGTGCAGTCGTCTTCAACTGCGCCTGCACCAGTCTATGCTGATCCTCCATCAGCATAAAAGTTGCCCGAATCTCCTGAGGTTCTGTCTGTGGGGAGGTTGTAAGAATGTAGATTCTGATATATACTAGTAGCATATATGCTACTATCTAATGTATATAAGTCACCAGAGTGACTTATGGGCTCTATTATACAAGCCACCCACTAGGGGCACTTGTAGATAGTGGACAACTATACAGTTGTGCACAAGTAATTAGGGAATCACTTTTACTTGTAACCACACCATCACAGACACCAATAAATATATTGGCTCAGCCTGTTCATGTGAATACTAAAAGCTTTACAATTTGACAGAGGAACAATTCCTTGAAGATTAACTCATGCAGGAAATCCTGTGAGAGATGGCTGAAACCCATCAAGCAATATTGTTTGCTCGGAAAAGGAGTGAACAAGAAGCTAAAGCTGAAAAAGCAGCCAATATGGCTGCTGATATGATGGTCAGACATGATGAACATCTGAGAAAGCTCGTAGAAGATCTACATGCAAAACAGAATATGCAGCAGAAAGGCAACAAAGCCATGTGTGGAAACAATCCCAATGGGGATTGTGAAGATAAAGAGGACAATCAATATCCTCAAACAGGAATGAACCCCTTGAAGAAATGCCCAGAGTTCAGAAATGAACTCGGGCTGAAGACAATCACTCTGATTGAGAATTGAGCATAAAGTACCACGAAATACAATGAAGAACAGACAGTCTCTGAGGAATTGTCACTGGATGAATTCAATCAAATGATGATATCACTGAGATTAGCATTGCGGAAAGGCAAGATGTGCTTTGTAAGACTTCTAGAGACTTCACAAAGATCACTGAGCAGAACTAGACCAGATAAATTGGTGTTCTGTATGATATGTATGTGACAGTTCGAGTAAAAGTAAGTTATCTACTCTAAATTCCCACGGCCAACTGTACAGTCATTCTGCAGGTCCACAAACACCCATGGATGCTCTGGCATCCATGTCTCCCTACAACCACTCACAGCTGTCCATACTATAGTATGGACATAGTAGAATATATATATACATTCTTACATCCTCCCCTTCAGGGCGAAACCCTGAGTGTAGACTGAACAACTTAACAAGTAAATTGTCAAGTACAATAAGTCAATTATGACTCATTCAAGACTGCTGTAGAATGAGCAGTCTAGTGGATGAGATGGCATGGCCATCTCATTAAATCTATCTCTGTGGAGAGGTAGATGATCCTGACACTGGAGGTCGATGCAAGATCCAGTGCTGAAATTCCAAACAATTCTTAGGATGAATATGTTTGGCTTCAGCAGTAAGTGCAAGGTAAGTTGCACTTGATTGGTCAACAGCACGAAGCTGTTTGCAGTTCCAAATCAAATTCCACACACTATGTGGGTGAGATGGAATAGATGTCAATGAAATAGACTGTTTATTTCGCTGGGGATGAGTGGACGAAACATGTAAATCTGCAGACAAACTGCTGATTGGTGGGGCAACATGAGCAATATTATTGCTCATGGAAGATGAATCAAACTTAGGCAATATGTCTAAGTTAGGGAGTGTGGAGGTAGTTTCCACATGAACATTGTCCAGCTGCTGCTGGACCATATTGAGATCTGATGGCACAACATGAATTTCCGTCATGTTGTTGATGGAGAGTGGGTGATTGGAAAATGTTGTGCTATGCTCCGGAATGAGCACAGTTATTGGGAGTGGCAATCTCACTTGATTCATCACAGTTTCCTGTGATGAATCATGCAAGATGAGTGACGAAGATCTCTCTTCATCACTCAACTTCGAAGTCAAGCAACTGCTGCTGCAGTTGCTTCTGATTCCGCAACTGTTGTCGACACTTTTTGGCTTTTTTCTTCCAAATCCCCCCCCCCCCTCTGAACTGACTCCCAAGGTGGCAGTGACACAGATGTGAGCTGTGCCGATGGAGGTGGTTCATCCAAAGATTTTAACCATTCAATTACCTTGAAGGTTAAACCTGGCAGTTGACCATGAATATAATTATTCACAGTTAAATTACCAGTACTACTAGCAATAGTATCTGAATATAATTCAAATACAGGATCCAACATTAAATGTTGAATGGACTTGCGACATGAAGTCACATGTAGGTTGTAGACTGTCTGAGTACAGTCTGTGCTGGGACACAGAGTATATGCGTGTTTCCTGGCTCCCAATTCCCTTTCTGAGTGTTCAGAACAGCTATAATAAACACTATCCACGTTGTGGATTAGCTGTGAATTCACCTTGGAAGGTGAATTGTCTTCGATACCAGTAATATGAGTACACGTCGAGGACACATCTCCAGTCACGTGACTCATGGAGTCATGTCTGTCTTTGAACAACACGTTCAAAGACCCACACTTCGACGGTACGTCCTCCTTCAGACGTGATACGCTGACATTTTCAATGGCCAGACTCGGATGTTTGGCCGGATCTCTAGCTTCCAACTCGACAGCTGAGCTAATGAAAGGGAAAGACATGTCTGGAGATGTGACACTAGTGTCGCGTTGAGCTCGAATGATCAAGCTCGTAGGTGCGTTCTCGATTCTTCCGTTTACCACAAAACTAATGTTTTGTGGTGCATCTACAGGCAGACTCGGGCATTCATCCGAGTCTCTAACGTTCAACTCCACAGCTGAGCTGGTGAGTGACACAACTTCATTGGAGGATGCGACACTGGTGTTGCGTCGAGCTTGATAACTCAAGCTCACCGGTGAGTGTTTGTCAATTCCTCTTACCACGAAACTAATGTTTCGTGGTACATCTACAGGATGAGTTGAACTGACATTCAACTCTTTCCATTGACCCGTAAAGTCACTGCCGCCATTGCTCGGTAGTGCAGTGATACAACGAAGATGCTCACTAATGGGTGAGCATCTACTTTTGTTCCCTTTCGTGCACTCCAACTGACCAGCAACGTTAGCCTCAACGGCTGTAACTGCTGGCTTGGATCCCCTTCCCGTCGAAGGTACATTTCTGTCCACGACTATGCCACCTTCTTGCTCCAGTGAACCATCTAACATTTCTGTCAGATTGCTGGTTGAGCTACCCACACAGCACCCTTCAGGCACCAACACGTTAAACAACAAGCTCTGTGAGTCTTTCCCAGCCTCACTACATGATGGTACTAATACCATTGTCAATGAAAGACTGGGGTCTTGCATTACACGCGTACTCGGATGTTTATCCGAGTTCTTAACAGAACTACGAGCAGCCTCACTCTCAAGCGAGGCGGTGACATCATGGAATATAATGTTGCGTCAGTATGAGGCGGGACTCGGTGAGTCTGCACTTTTCTCAATTTTTGCACTACTAACGTATTGTTGTATGTGGACCTCGAAAGGTGGGCTATCATCAATCTTTTGGCCCTCCCTCATACGGCCCTTATGTCTAGCAGATCACCTGCTAGATGAAGACACGACATCAATGTCGTGCCTTTGTAGAATCCTTAGGCACAGACTCACAGGTGAGTCTGTCGGTTCCGCTATCCATTCAAGACTTAAGTCTTGAATTGGATTTGCTGCATTGTGCTCACATGACGCTCTGCAGGTTAAGGACTTAATATGTGCCGCAGATGCGTTATTGGACACGTGATTCACATCACGTGTTGCTTCGAACTCTTCAGTCAAAGTCAAATGCGAAGGTGAGTTCACCTTCGCGTTCATCCTATTAACATATGGTGTATAGGGAAGGCATGAGCACCAGCTCACGCCTTGATTCACTGGCTCACTAACATCACGCAACTGTGATGTTCCATCAGAATCCGACGTGACTGCAGTGTCGCATACATCGAGACTGCAGGCTATGGACCTCCTTGGTGAGTTCTCTATCTGCCTGCAAGTACTGACAATGTGTGTCTGTACAGGTGCAGGCCATGGACTATTGTCCATGGCTTCATCTTTATTGCCACGAACACTGTCGTTAGACGGTGTTCCACCGAACGAGGACGTGACACGAATGTTGCATTGATTCGGGCTGCCAGAAGCAGGTCTCACTGGTAATTCCAGATCTATCTTTGGGTTGGTACTGACATGATGTGTCTGCACTGGTGTACGCCATGGACTTTTGTCCATGGCTTTGTCCTGACGGCTGTGAACACCGCTGCTATACGGTGTTCCATCGGACAATAATGGGATGCTATCGTCACATTCGGATCCTAAATAAGAATCAGGACTCTTTTCTGAGTCCTGTCGATGCCCGGTACTGACACTTTGTGCCTTTCCAGCCACGAAGTCATCGCCACCTTCCACTCATCGATCGTGAACCTCAGTTCATGATGCCTTGATGAATGAACATGCAACCCTAAGGTCGTACCACTGAGGCTTTCTTGCAGGTATATCTGTCCCTACCACTGTACTACTAACTTCTCGCATTACAGATCTAGGTCGGGGGCTTCTTCCCTGGTCTTGTACGACCCGAACACGACCGTCATCTTGAGATGATGGTCTGAAGTTGTTGGGGAACGCAACTACCCTGTCATCCTGCTGGTTCTTTCCAGCGGAACTGGTGAGTGCATTTCTCTGGTCCGCTATCATGCTCACCCTACGTGTTTGCTATCGTTCACGCCTTGACCATCGTTTTTGAATGATGGTTTGACAGCGGGACTTCTAGGTGTGTGCTGCTGTTCTACGGTGGTACTATCCCTATGCATTTGCATAGGTATGGGGCATGAACTGTCGTTCACGCCTCGACCATCGTTCTCAAATGATGGTTCGACAGTGGAACTCTCAGGTGAGTCCTCTGCTTGAGCACCGATGCTACCACAAACTGGTAATGTCTTCGTACAGATGCCTGTGCTTTCCTTTTGACAATATCGATTGTCGTTGATGTTCAGAGGCACAATACGGTCATCGCTTGAAGGTAAGTCCACTGTTGCTACAGTCTAACCGGTGTACTTATTGTCATTGCCGATATTTAGCATTACCGATGGCTTATACAACCATTGGTGCGCATGGCTCTCAATGATAACACTGTATTGTTGTGCTGCTGAAGTTGGTTCCACAGGTGGAACGATATCAATGGAATACTTTCCATTGTCATAGGGCGACTTGGTGGAGTCGTCCCTCCTTAACAGTACGTCCTTAACGTTCCGTTTAGTGTGATTTTGATCACACTTCCTGGACAGAGAGGATCCACATTGTGGATTGTCTATCTTTTGGCTACACCCTCGCGCCGTACCTCCAAACCCAGGACTAATGGCCAGGCCTACTTCACAGCTCGGTTCAGCAGCATCTAGTATGCAGGAGTCGTACCATTGAGGCATGACTGAGAACTCACGCACATGTGTGTGAGTCTGTTGATCCTCAAGACTATTGTCTCGCCATTTTACTGACCTTGACCCTGTTATTAGGGAGAATCACAAAGAGGCCACTGGGCCTCTCCAAAATCTCGAAGACGACTCCTGAAAGTCATCTATAGGTACGTCTATTACATTCCTCCTTTTCTCATTATCATCTAACCCGTAGGTTAGATGTTCAATGTCTGCATTGCAGGTGTTCTTGCTGATCTGTTGCACTGCAGATGACTCACACGACTGCAGGTGAGTCGTATTCTCAACCGTTCTCCTGCTTCCTTGTGTGGCTGAATCAGGCTCCACAGGTGGAATCTCAAGTCGGGAGCCAATGGAGTTCCCTCTGTGATGATGGAATGACTCATTAGGGTCATTTGTTGTCGATGGTTTGTCCTTGATGTTCCGTCTCGCGTGGCACTGACCACACTGGTCAGGTTGCGATGATCCACAAGGTGGATCATAACCTTCAGTTAACGCATACCTACTATCCTCGGGTAATCCGGGGATAACTGAACTTGACAACTGGGTTGTGTTTTCAATACATTTTTCACCAAGATTACACTGTAAACGCACACCTACTAACTCATGCACTTGTGCAGGAGTTGGACGATCACCGAGACCATTGTCTCGGTGCAGTATTGTTCTTGACTCTGCATGCAGAGTCAATGCCAATACACCGGAGTCACACCACTGAGGCACGACTATTGGCTCGCACACAGGTGCACAAGCATCTTGATTTCTTGTTTGTTTGTGTTTCTGACGATTCCACAGGTTGCCTCAAACCGAACAGATTGACGGGACGGTTTCCGTGGATAGCACTCGGCTCAACAGTCAGTTCAACAGGTCTACCTGTTGACGAAGGTACATTTTCAATGTTCCTTTTTCTTGTAGTCCTGACCATAACAACTACGCAGTGATGATCCACATTGTGGATCATCTGTATCTATAATCATTGAGTTTTCGACGTACGTGGATGCTATACTGGCTAGTCTTTGAGGCAGGGCTGCTTGCTCACGCACTAGTGTGTGAGTCCATTGGCTATCGAGACGATTGTCTCGATGCACCGCTAACGTCGATTCCACAGCCGGTGACAATTGAGGAGAGTAGACCACTCTCCTGTCACTGCATGACGACTCGGGATATTCATCTCTCCCTGCAGGTATGTCCTTACATTCTCCATGTAACATTTGTGTAGCTAAACCTGATCTTTCTGTCAGGTTTCTGAGTGCCGCGAGTGAGCCATTCACTCGCTGACAGAACGGCACAGGTACATTCTTTCCTTGTAAAGGCATTTCTGCCTCTACTGACGCGAGGCTTTCGTCTCGCGTTTGATGTCCAGGTTGCATACTTGAAGGTGAGTCAGTCCACTTCTTCCACATATTAGCTAGGCTTGTAGCTAATGTTCCATTTTTTTCAGTTGTTTTTTCGTGATTTGCGGATACCCCTTCCCCCTTTGAGAACGAGAATGCACTTTCGTGCATTCAAGCCTCAATTGGCAACTCTTCGAGTTGCTGCTCTTCCAGTGAAGGTACTAATACCTTCGCTTGTTCAGAACTAATATTCTGCACTCCCTCTAGATTTGAGCCTGATTGCCAAATCAGGCTATTCTGCTTTGTTAAGTACTTGTTCATCTCCTCCGCAATACTAATATATTGTGCTACAGGTACAACCATCTTTTCAGATGGTCCAGGTGACTCAGATATCTTATCCGAATCTTGACTGGTTACACACGAAGTATGTACATACTTCGTTTCTCCGTCAACAGACTTCACTAATACTGCAGTTGCAGTTGCAGCTTCAGCAGCAGCATTTAGGCAGCCTGTCGCCCATGCTGCCTCGACTTCAAAAGCTGACAGGTTGACCATAATAGTACGGTCAACTAGCAGTTTCGCGTGATGCGATTCTCCATTGTTATCACGTAAGTTTACTTGATTATTTGAGAGTTCTACCGGGTTGACCAGTGGTCCCTTCGTGACCTCTTTTCTAGCTACAGTCAACATACAGCTTTGAGACATAGTATACGTCTCATCGCTTAATCTCGTACAAGACGAGACACGAGACGACTCAGGTGAGTACATCTCGTCAATTGGGATGTGTCATTACTGACATATCCTCAACTGATTTCACAGGAGTACAAAGGTTGATAGCGAGGTTACTCACTACACTAGCACAAGACGAAGCCTTGTGCTCATCAGGTACGTATTCTTCCTGATTCTCCCATTGTGTTTCCACTACTGATAATTCTGATTCAGACTGTGTAGAACTACACAGGACACTATCGGCACCTGACGATAGTACTGTCGGGACTGGAGACCTGGATGTCTCCAGTGACCTTTCAGTGGATTTCGTCCATGATGAAACCTCTGAAAAACTAAGTGAGTTCCTTTCTTGCTTTCCTACATATGAGAATTCTGATTTATTCTCATCATCAGCGAGTGTACTCGCTGATTGTGAATGAGATGACGTCTCATCCCAATCATGTACATATTGTACGTGATTTATCTCCCTATCCTTACTAATCCCATTTTTGCCCACAGTTCCTTTTTTATTCTGCAAACACGGAGATACTAAGAGTATCTCTGTTTCTCCAGATCCCTCTGAAGAACCATAGGAACTACATGAGTAGTTCCTTCGTGGTTTTCTTTGTTTTCGTGGGCTGACATTCTTCCTTTGCTGTCCATTCTTATGGGCAGCTTCTGCTTCCAGGTTTTGCGAAAGACCAAGGTCTTTCACGAACAACACTTGCTGTAAACTCGGTACCTTCACACTCACATGCAAACTATGTACATAGTTTGTCTCTGCACCAACTTGATGTTTTACTGACAAGTCGGCCACATGAGAAATGAATTCCTCATGTGCATTCTGCTGCGTGTACAGGGACTTTGAGTGTGGCGGCCCCTTTCTTTGTGCGGCCGTCTCGTGAGCTTTCTAAGACAGTCTAGGACTGTCTGGTCTTGTGCCTAGCTTGGACACAGGTTTGTCCAAGCTCATTGTTTCAATATCGCATGACTCTGACCTAGTCGTGAGTCAAAACATAGTGCCTTCCTTGTCTATAGGCTCGAGTCATGGTGACATGACTCTGGGATCAAACAGCGACAGCGACAGGTACATGTCGTCTTCTGTATTTCCCAGTGCTGGCAACTGAATTCCAGCACTCACTAGGGCAGCGGCACAAGCCACTGCGAAATTGTCCATGGATGACATCCATTTGGAAATGTTTGTTTCATTGCCAGCAGTCCTTTTGCATGTATTTTGTCTTTGCTTTTGCTTATTCTCGACAATTGCTGACTCCTGCAGCAACTGTACAGTGCGTGGTTCGTTTCCTGAAGAACTCGGCACCTGTCCGACAACCAGGTCAGATGCAGTTAATGCTACGGTTTCCATAGCATTGCTTGAAGCACGAACTTTGTTTGTGCTTGGTAAATGTGTGTTCCTAGTCATATTAGGAGCTTGAGAGCTCCTAGACTCAGGTACATACACATAGTCTTCGACTACGTGTTCCTTCACAATCCGACTACTGCCAGATTGTATACCAGTATAGCTACTAGTTAGGCCCCTTATGGGACCACGCAAGGAATGCTCCCAGTGTCGTTTGTAAGTACATATTGTGTACTTATTGATGTCCATGCTAGTTAGGCTTGGACTCGACCAGATTAAGGAATCCGCTGGCAGACATACATCAATTTCTCGAAGTATGTACTGCTCGAGATACCAACATTGAGTATGATTCAATGTAAGCAGCTTGCCATCCCGGAGATCATCCCATAGTAATAGTAGATCTTCAAAAGACAAGTTAAATCAGGCTGGTGGGCTTGTGGCCTCATCCAGGTGATGCCTCCAATCCTGATGCCTAGGCATCAAAACTTATAGGAATAATGTAGAGTAAAGAACCAGATATAACCTGGCTCTGGCTGTGAATAAATTCACAGACTAGGAGTGAAAACCGCCCAACTGGTTGGACAGTCAAAAGCTCACCAATGCAGTACTACTGCACTGGTAGTTCAAAAATGTGTAAGACTTCTGGAGACTTCACAAAGATCACTCAGCAGAACTAGACCAGATAAATTGGTGTTCTGTATGATATGTATGTGACAGTTCAAGTAAAAGTAAGTTAGCTACTCTAAATTCCCACGGCTGACTGTACAGTCATTCCGCAGGTCCACAAACACCCATGGATGCTCTGGCATCCATGTCTCCCTACAACCACTCACACCTGTCCATACTATAGTATGGACATAGTAGAATATATATATATACATTCTTACAAGGGGCTGGCAGGAGCTTCACAACAAGGAACATCAGGGCTGAAGCCAAATCAAAGACTTGCCAAGATGGTAAGCACTGGAGCTCTAGACCTGATGTGCAGAACTAGGAATGGACCAAGCAGTAGCTGTCACAATTTCTTAGAAAGGAAAGTAGAGTCGTACAGTACCATATATGCAACTAGTGAGGACATATAAGGCACCAGAGTGCCTTATGGGGTTGCTACTTATATAAGCCGCCCAGCAAGGGGACCTAGATGTCGAACTAGACAGTTCCAAAGAAGGACAAGCAGATAATCGTCACTTGCATCCAAAACATTCACAGACACAAATATAATACTGGCTCAAACGGCGTGTGTGACACAGATTGATTCCACACTCCTCTTTTGCCTTTACAGGGGCGGCTTGGGCTTCAGACAGGGAGTCAGCCATTCGTTGTTTGAATTCATTCACAGCTTCTCTCCTAGATGGCTGTTAGTGAGGTTCAAAACCCATGCGTGGGTGGCAACCAGAGTCAAGCATGAAGGGAGTCTCTTTTGTCGATGAGTCGACATGGTTGTTGTACTGGAACTCTGCAAGGGGCAGGAGGTCGTCCCAGTCATCCTGTCATTCATTCACAAACAGACAGAGATACTGCTCCAGCTCTTGGTTGACATGTTCTGTCTGTCCATCAGTCTGTGGGTGGTATGCTGTGGAGGCAGCCACCTCAACACCCAGAAGTCTGTATAGCTCGTGAGTGAACTCGCTGACAAACTGTGTACCTCAGTCTGAAACCACATGGAGGGGAAGGCCATGGTGTCTCCAAACATGATCCCTAAAGAGATGAGAGGCTACCAATGCTGGAATTGTGGTCAAGGTGGGGATGAAGTGAGAATGTTTGGATAAGGAATCCACGACCACCATCACTGCATTGTACCCATACGAGTCAGGGAGTTCTACAATGAAGTCACAACTGACTGTCTCCCAGCGTTACTCAGGAACCTCCAGAGGGTGCAGTTCTCCAACAGGCAACCAACGTTGAGCCTTGGTGCATAGGCATAGGTCACATGCCTTTGTGTAGCTACCAATGTAGTGGGACATGTGAGGCCACCAATAGTTCCAAGAGACAAGTTCCAAGGTCTTCCAATGTCCAGCATGGCCAGCAATGCGGGTGTTGTGATGTTGGGAGACAATCTGATGTCGTAAGTCATGCTGATTGGGGACATATACCTTTCCACAGAACAAAAGTGTACCATCCCTTTCACCCCACTCTGATGACTTGACAGACTTCCCAGTAGTCTTGCAAGACCTCAGGATCAGCATGTGCAACAACTCCTCCAGCTCTCCCTCCTTGGTGCATTGTGAATATCCCTCAGGATGTCACATTCTTCACCTGTAAACTCCAGTCCTTCCAGTGCACGAATGACAAAGAGTTCTGGTTGGAGAAGCACCAAATTATCATTGTCATTGGAGCCAGTGCCATGATCAGGTCGGCATGAGAGTGCATCTGACTTGCCAATTGTCTTGCCAGGACAATGATACAGGTTGAAGTCAAACCAAGACAGATAAAGAGACCAGCGGGCTTGGCGAAGGTTGAGCTTTTTCGCTGTGCAGGAAGTATTCAATATTTTTGTGGTCTGTCCAGATCTCAATACTATGCTCGCCTCGCCCCCTCAAGGAAGTGTCACCATTCTTCCAGGGCATGGATGATGGTGAGCATTTCCTTGTCATGGATTTCATATTTGCGCTCAACCAGACTGAGACTCTTGGAGAAGAAGGCTATGGGGTGCCATTTGTTATCACACTTTGACTGTTGGGAGAGAACAGCACCAGTTGCAAAATCAGAGCTATCTGCCTCGACACGATATGAGAGGTCATCATCTGGGAATGCAGGGATGGGTGCAGATGTTACCAATCTCTTTATTGCATCAAAGGCGCCTGCTGTGAGGGTCCCCATGTCCAAGGAGTGTCTTTGCGAAGAAGGTCGAACATTGGTTGTGCATGGTGGGAGAATTTCTCAATAAATTGACAGTAGAAGTTGGAAAAACCAAGGAACGACTGCACCTCCCTCCTATTGTTAGGTGTTGGCCACTCAGAAACACCAGCAACCTTGACAGGATCCATTTCAGCTTTCCCGTGTGAGATGATGAGACCTAGGTATTCAATGTTGGTCTTGTCAAAGTTGCACTTGTCAGGATGCAAATAAAGCTTGTGTTCTCTGAGATGCTGTACCACTTTCCGTATGACTTCATGGTGACTCTCTAGATCTTCTGAAAAGATCAGAATGTCATCCAGATAAATGCACATGGCACCTTCAGCAATGAGGTCATGGAAGATGTCGTTCATCATAGTCTGGAAAGTGGCAGGGCTGCTAGTGAGGCCAAAAAACATCACTAGAGGTTCAAACAGTCCCCGGTTTGTCCTGAATGCCGCTTTCCACTCATCACCCTCTTTGATTCTGACATTGTTAAATCCCCAACAAACATCAAGCTTAGTAAACTAGTGGGCCCCTCATAGGCTGTTGACAAGGTCAGAAATCAAGGGGAGAGGGTAGCGATTCTTGATTGTCATTGCATTCAGCACATGATAGTCTTGAACAAACTGTAGGGCACCATCATTCTTTTTGACAAAGAACACTGGTGAGGCCATTGGTGACTTTGATGGTTGGATGTGTCCAGTGCTCAAATTCTCCTCGAGGAATTTGTCCAACTCAGCCTGTTCTCCTGGGGAGAGGGGGTACACCTTGGGTGAGGCTCTGGGGTTGGCTTCAGGTTCTAACTCAATGGCATGATCCCATGGTTTGCATTCTGGAAGCTTGTCAAACGACTCCTTTGCAAAGACATCTTCATAGTCGGACAGGTAGTCTGGAAGAGTGTCTGAAGGTTGGGAGTTGCGCCTGGCAGCTTCTGCAAGGCGTTGGGATGTCATTGAAGAAGCACAAATGAACTCAACCTGGGAAGGGAGCATGGTGACTACAATGCGGTCACCCTCTTCTATAGCTTCATCAGATGTGTCTTCAGCTGTTTCAGAATCACCCCCATACTGTTGACTCAGGAGGAGTTCTTCTTCAGCTGTTGATCCATCCTTCAGCTGTTGATCCATCTGAATCATGCATGAGAATAAGGCAAGGGCCAATACCAGCAGGTGCGCAGTCATAGGACCTTCCAATGTTCTTCCTTGATGATGTTGCGACATGTATGGCAATGGGGAGGAAACCAAGTCATCCGTACCTCTTGGGACTTCCAGTCAACTTCTGGGTTGTGGTCCTGAAGCCAGATGTAGCCAAGGATCATACATTGATGGCCTAGACACATAACAGCAAACAGGGCTCTCTCGGAATGGTCCTTGTACCGTAGAATTAGATCAACAACCTCAGTGATAGATCCAGATTCATTGGGTGAACCATCAACATTGTACACAGGGAGAGGACGAGAGAGTGGTCGTGCAGTGAGGTGGTTTTCCTGAACAAATCCTGAGCCGATAAACAAACCAGTGGCACCAGAGTCAAGTAGGGTGTGAACCGACTTGATCTCTGCGATATTGGTGGTTTGAACCTCAACTGGGAGAGAGAGGGAGTTTGGGCCTGGGGTGGAGGCAACAACATACTGTGCAGGAAGATCTTGTTCCCATTTTTTGTGATGGAAGCGAGTTTGAGACTGGGGAGGAGTTAAGGGTTGTGTGTCTAGCATTTCAGTCTCCGTAGCTGGGGAATGAGGTTCTGAACCTGTATACTCATCATTTACCTGATTCTACAGCAGTGGAGCAAAACGATTGGAAGTTGGCAGCAGGGGCACACAATTCACCTGCTGCATGACACAAAATCCTCTTCTTCTTCCTGAGGCTCTGGACTCTCCTCCTTGACAAGGCTTGCAACTCTATGATCAGCAGATGACATCAAGTGGGCGATCGATTCATCCTTCTCCTCTGTGGTCATGGTACGGACGTCAAAGGCTTGGGGACATTCTCGAGAGAAGTGGCCTGGTTTTCCACACCTATGGCAGACCAAGGAGGTGGATTGGTGATGACAGGTGGCATCTACCTCTATGGCTACTGGCTGAACAGCTGTAGTGATAGCAGGTGGGGCTGGCTGAAGCTGCAGTGTTTAGTTGGATTGGTGAGGTGGATGTGGGTTTCTGTGGATAAGACCAGTAGAGATGACAGTGGGGCAGGTAGGAGTGTTTGGTGTACCACGGGAAGCACTTTGAAACACTTCATTGGCAGCACAGCCTGTGAAATTGTCCTAGCCACTGAAAACCATTCAGAGAGGTCATTGTCTGAGGGGCGTCCTTCAACCATATTTGCAATCCAACTTTGGACAGAGGGGTCTAGACCGTGACAAGATTTCATGACAAGGGAGGCTTGTTCCATATACCCAGACTTCTCGACCAATTCTTCAAACTCATCAATGTAGTCATCAACCATATGCTGATTTTGATAATATTGATGAGACTGAAGCTTGGTCCTAGCAGTAGTCTCTTCGTGAGGAAGGAAGAATGTTGATTTGAATGCCTTTTCAAAGGAAGCCCAAGAAGGATGAGTGGGCCTGCTGGTTTTTGTTTCCATCTCAAAGGTATGTGTGGCAAATGAGGCATGACCAGATTTCATGAATAACAGGGCCCATAGGACCTTGGTGTGATCATTGGCAAACTGGGTCAGGCACAGGGCAAGGTAGAGCTTGCATGAGTTTAGGCAGGCTCGTCCTTTCTCTCTGTCGCCAGTGAAGTCGGCAGGAGTGGTAGGTGTTGCACATTGGGCAGTGGTGGGAGGGGAGAGTGATGTGGTCATGAGGTCGGTGACATCATGGTTCAAGGTGTGTACTTGGACATCTGTCTGCCGGAGTTGCTGTGCTAACAATTCCTTCTCCTCTCTTTCGACACACAGGGCAGTCTCCAGGACAGCAACACGTTGATGAAGCTCATTGTAAGCCGCTTGGAAATTGAAAGGAACAGGGTCTTCAGAGATGGGTGTAGACATGGTAGGGATAGATGAAATATAGGGTATTATGTAGAGAGTGTACCAGAGGGGTTCTGAGCTGTTATGCTGAAGAAGTCGATTCAGAGACAATAGAGACAGTAGCTGGTCCAGTAAGATGTCAGGCTTTTCTACTATAAGGGCAACCTCCAGGAGCAGTGGAATATCACACTGGGAACTGGCAGATGGGAATCCGAAGATATATAAGCTCACAGAAGACTACATACAAGGATACACACCTGGCAGATGGGAATCTGAAGAGAAAAGCCTAAGGTTCCCACTGCTGAGATAACTACCTAAAAGAGTATGCAAATAAGCACCGGAACGTATGGCGAGTACGTAACATGATTGGAATCCAATGCTGTTATGTAATGCAGGCGCTTATGCAAGCGAACATGGTCAAAGAGATAGGGGAAGGACATACAATGGAGGAAAGAGAGAAATGGGGAGGAATAGATAGAAGGAAGAGAGAATAGAGAAGTGTAGAACCACATGAAATGGGGTTCCCCTTACAGGCTCATGGCAGGAATCCGCAGGCTCTGCAAGACTATTCATATCCTCACAAAGTGGCTCCGCTACAACATGGAGGGAATGGCAGCATTCAATGATACATTAAAAATGTTGCACAAGATCGTGGAAATCAAATTCAAGTTCCAGAAAAAGCAGTGGGAGATGTACCACAGGGTGTCGGTGCCGCAACCGGACTTGGAGTCAGAAGCCAGGCTGGGGAATGAGGTGGAAAATGTCAGGCTGCAACCCGAACCGGAGAAGGAGTCAGAGAAGGGGAAAGGGAAGGTGAAGGAAGCGGACGGTGATGGAATGGACGTCAATGTCGTTCTGGAGGTGCCAGGGAAGGGGGTTCCGAAAGAGGCGGAAGTTGCCAAGGAACTGGAGGTGGAAATCAGCCAGCAGGCAGTGGATCCAGGGGATGCGGATTCAGAAAAACAAGTCAAGGATGAATCGGGGAAGGTGGCAGGGCTTGAACTGGAGGCCAATGGGCCGGAAGAGGAAACTATGCAGTAGATAGGAGTCAGAAATGTGAAAAGTAGTACAGAACAAATCGGAAGAGTTTCGGTAAAATTAATATAGTTAGTTGTCAGAAAATGAAGTTGTTTTGAAAATTGGAAAAACAAAATGATCAGGAAAATGAAATAATTGGAAAAACAGGAATCGGTGAATCAAAGATGTTTTGTTAAGTTCAAGGATGCCGGAGAATCAGGGTAAATCAGAATCGGAGGGTAGTCGGAACATGACTGGGGATCAGGATTGGACTTGTAAGAAATCGTGAAGAAGTTCGGGAGGGTCGGAAATATCAGGATGTGAAAGGCATAGGTTGAAGGGTTTTCGGGATTGCAGGAGGTAAATAGAAGCTTAGTAAGAGCGATATGTGAATAGAAGTGTTGGGTTGGAAGTGTTGTCAGAAGAAGTAGGAATAGGAATGGATGCTTGGGAAAGATTGTTGTCAACATAGTGGCTACTCCCCCTTCAAGGTAGATGTCCCATCGTCTACCTCAGGTGTCGTAAAGTAGAATACAAGGAGTCAGAGTGTCGGAGGACCGAGGGATTCATCAGGAATTTTGGGTTTTCCAGGAAATGAATGGTGTTTCTCGGAAATTCCTTGATAGTGGTCTTGATGTTGTCTAGTTGAAATTGTTGTAATCACAGATTACCAGAGGATTTGGAGAATATCAGAGGGTTTGGACTTGAAAGGGAACAAGAAAGGAATGAATCAGAATTTTCGTGATGTTCAGAAAATCATTTGAAAAGGAAAAGAGTAGAAGTTTGGAAACAATGAGGTTTTGGGAACAGAAAAAAAACATCATTCAGAAAAATGAAAAGATAAGGACTATTGTTGCGGGAATTTGAAAATGACCATAAAATAGGGTTTTTTGGGGAAAAAGGGGTAGAAGGAAACATGTAGGGAAGAAAAAAGGTGTTGGAAAAAGATGGGAATAGGGATGTTTTGGTAGAATTTGTGGGTTTTGTCGAAAATATTGGTAAGGTGCTTGATATTCAGCCTGGAATATTGTCCTAATGGTTTGAAAGGTCGGAATTTTATTGGAAACGTGGGTCAGAGGATGTAAGGATGGATGGTGTATTCATGGATACAAGGGGTTTAACAGCACCATTCGAGAGAGATTGTTACGGATTCTGAAGGCGGTTTGTCGGTTATTGTCCCATAACGTGGAATTCAGTATTGGTGACTAGACTTGGAGTCAGAGTAACTGCATTGCATCTTGAATAGTCGGATTCAGGACGTCGGAGGTGGGAAAACTAAATCTCGGAAACAGAAAGATGTCTTGATGGAGATTCAGAGTTCAGAGTTTTCGGAAATCGTCCTGGAGTGTTCTCAAGGAAGTACAGACGTACTGTGCAGGATGTGTCGGATGAAATCTTATAGCTAGAGCCTCATTAACATGTTCTCAAGGTGGTTCTGGCTAATAGTTTTGAAAAATCTCATGAAAATCTCATATATTTTACTAATTTTCTCACCTTTTTTCTACTATGGAATCTTGTATAAATTTTGGTTCTTTTCTGTTGAAAATGTCAATGAAAACCAAGATTGTCCTTGCATTTTTGTGGCATGAAATCAATGAGTAAATTCATTATTTCTCACATTTTACATCCATTCCCCATGCCTAGAAATGTGAAGTATGTACCAGATTTTCAGGTCCTAAAACTTGATAAAAAAAGCAGCATTTTTGGGAGATTTTTCAACCAGAACAGTGAATGAATAATCTGTAAGGAAAAAGCATTTTTATCACATTTTTTACACTAAAAATATGCTCGTGCCCCCAGTGAATAGTCGGATTCAGGACGTCGGAGGTGGGAAAACTAAATCTTGGAAACAGAAAGATGTCTTGATGGAGATTCAGAGTTCAGAGTTTTCGGAAATCGTCCTGAAGTGTTCTCAAGGAAGTACAGACGTACTGTGCAGGATGTGTCGGATGAAATCTTATAGCTAGAGCCTCATTAACATGTTCTCAAGGTGGTTCTGGCTCAACTAGATGTGAGGAAAATAATTTTTCCATAGTGAGATTCTCTCCCTCCGATAGATGTGATCTTGTCAGAGTGCATAGTGGAATATTGATGATCGCTTGTTGGGAATTGGAAGAATCGATATAATGGATTGTCCTATTGGAAATGCACCAAGGTTCCCATATTGTTGTATTGCGAGTTGAGGTTTCATCAAGCATTGACATTGGATGTTATGGCGGGTTGGAGGATGTCGCAGCGAAGCAGGATTTTTGGAGATTCAGAAAAAACGCAGTATTTGCAGTTCCTGGAGACATGTCATAGAATTGAATCTTCTTGTTGAGGAGTGCAGAACTAGGTACTACCCAATGCTCTGTCAATCAACGGATTGTAGTGGGTGAGTTAGTGGCATCCCCAGCACATCGGAACAATTAGAAACAAGTGGTGTTATACACAATGTAATAACAACCGGGATTTTTCACTTGATGGGAAGAAACATGATTGGCATGAACAGCCTGCTGGATGGTGCGACATAATATGACATTGGTAACAGGAAACAGAGACCAGCGGAAGGTGGGAACCCAAAAGATGGTGTTTAGACATAAGGGACCTTGATGTCGGAATCACTTAGCGTGACAGTTGTAGTTTGGGATTTTGCTTTCCTGGCAAAGGATGATGACTTTGGGCATATTTTCACTTTATGACCAGGTTTTCCACAGTAGAGGCATAGCTTTTGGTCGATGTTTCGTTGTTTCTCCTGCAGTATTAACTTGCCATCTTGTCCAAGGAGGTTGGAAAGTTTCAGTGTCGGCAAAGTCGGGATTTGGTCGGAAGTTGTTGCCATTTGTTGTGAGTCATCATAAGGAAGGTTGGAGGTCACATTGTCGATGTCACTTGGGATTTGCTCAGGTTTGAATTACTTGTCCATGAGGCACTTGTCAAAGAAGCTGGAATACTTGTGAACATTTGATGGGTTGATGACATTCTCAGTAGATCTGTCGGTGTCATCAAAATCAGGTGTTTGAATTTGGGTGTTGGAAGACATTGTAGAAATCAAGAGTGTCAGCTTGTATATACTGTTAGGGGCCGGATCGGATGTGAGGTCGGGTTTGGTTGGAACTCTCCTTGACCAAAATCAGAGGTCGCAATATTCGGAAGGATCAGTGACAAATAATACGTTAAGACTTATCAGAGATGAGCAGGAGGTTTTGGGTACTTGGAATCGGAATAACCAATGTGGGAGGAGATAGGGTTAATGATAAATGAATATCGAGTAAGGGTTTTAGCTTTACAGAAAAGCGAGTGTAATCAAAGCAGGGGTTTCAGAATGTCAGGTATGTTGGGGTTGGAATAATCGGAATACCAAATAAAGTCGAAAGCTTTATTGCAGATAAAACTTGGAGTGATGAAGTGTAATAAAAGATATAATGATATAGGGTAGACAAGATATATCAGGTGTGCAGGATATCACGGGTTATATCGAGATAACGAGGTAATGAGATGAAGTAACGAGATATACAACGAGATATACAAGCTAAAGAAAGCTTGAGCAAGGGAAAGTGTATTTAAAGGAACATGCGGAATTCCAAAATTGGAAACAGAAAGATAAGGGTGCGTGAGTCAGAGCAAATATGGAAATCGAGATAAGACATACAGGGATAATATTGAAATATCATTGTGACTAAGAATGATAAATGGGGACATGTTGGAAATAAGCAGAAAAGGGCTTATTAGGATATGGAAAACATCGGAATAATGCAAGTCGGATCTGGGATCTAACACTTTGCCATACTACATACATAGGGGTCAACAAAGTCACCTTGCCCAACATGCTCACCTGGGAAAGCATCAACTGGGAAAACAGAGCCATTCTCAAAGGTTCTGACCTGGGTGAAATTGCATCTGTCGATCTTGAACTAAGCTTTGTTGGTAAGGTCTCAACTTCCAACTTTTGGATGCTGCCCGATGCTGGTTGGACAGGTAAACCATTCCCAGACAGCACAATGCCTGTTTTCTCCAAGGTTAAGAGCAGGATGGCACTCATAGCACCCAGATTGACACCTTGGAAAGATGACTTGGCATTTGCATTGAAGGCCATGCAATGGATTGAAGATAATGAAGGAAATAGTCAGGGTAAACAAGGCTTGTTTAGGGACTCATTGCACAATGCGATTAAAGTGGTTCACACATTGTTTACTGTACATCTTGCAATGCCTGGTACAAGAACACTACTTTGACCATTTCAACAAACAGGAGAGAACTGGTGGTAAGTGATGCTTAGATACTTTTCAGAAAGGTTACTGAACTGCACAATAAGAAAATGAAGATGCTGAAGACCAATTTGAGATTTGAGATTGGCTGGTGGAAACCACTGCAAAGGAGGCTCTGAACGAGATCAAGGAGACACATATGGTGAATGCCTTGCCTTTTGTAAGCCCACAATGTGGCTTTGTGGCTCCACAACAATACAAGGAAACACTTGTCAGAGCTGTAGTCGAGTGCCATGTCTGCATCAGTCACTGGTATATTAAACAGAGCAAAAGAGACATGTACAAAGCTAATGTCAAGTAGCTTGAAGTATGCCATTTTGAACATACAATTAATATCAAACATACAGGAAAATGCATGTCATCGTGAAACCTAGACCTGAAGCACTATCACCTACAAAAAAGAGAATAGCAAGTGCTAAGGACGCAGAGGATATGTTCGCAAAGAAACCTCATACCATGTAAACTGCCAGAAGAATATGTACCAAATATTTCAATGAATAAATATTAATGTGCTGCATCACATGATTGAGCAAGGTCTGCCGTGGGGCTCCGCGTGCTGTTCTAGTCTATGTAGTTCTCTAAACATCAGGGAAAAGTGCAAATGCAGGATAGCCCCCTGCCAAAATTAGATAGCACCAGGTTGCCCTGATCGTGCCTTTTAGCTCCACTGGATCTATCCCAGGTGATCCTGGTGATGCAGGGTGAGCATGTGGCCTCATAGCTCCCCATCACCATGCCGTCATTCTCCATAGCCCTTTATTGTCGCATGGTTATCCTATATAGCTCCTTATTGCCGCACCATGTTACTCTCTAATACTAGCATGGCAGCAGTGTTCAACATGTGTAAGTCTTTCTCCTCAAAGTTACAGCTATTGAAAAGTTATTTACACGTAGCACCATCTAGTGTTTCCATGGCTTGGCTAGCTGGCTTAATGGCTAGCCAAGCCACGGCTACAGCTTGAAAAGCCGGCCCATAGAATCCAGAGCTGGAGCTGAAGCTCTAGCTAGCTGCAGCTACACTCGGCTGAGCTGACTTGCTGCTCTGAGCCATTATATCAGCTTGAGGCTAGTTGACTAGCCAGCTAATGGTGGCTAAGTCACAGCTAGAGGGGCAATCTAGTATTCATGTGTACTAAGACAACACTTCTGCTGGTTCTTCCTCCCCATCTGCCACTAGTGAGTTCAACAGTCGGTCAAACTCTTCCCCTTCAGTACCCAGCAATGAAGCTAATCCATCATGAACCTTTGAATCAGTTGGATCACCCATCTGCGCCTCTGTGGTCATCCAGCCTCCAGTGAAATCTAGCCGCGACTTCTTGAAGCAAAATTTGAGCATCTGAAGAGCTTCTTGCAGCTCAGGCTTAATGTGATTGCGGTGTTTTGTGTCCATCTTTGAGCTAGATGAGAAGAGCTGTTCTGAAGGAACGGATGTCGCCTGGATGGGAAGATAGTCAAGGGCTGCTGTGTAAAATGTTTCATAGAGCAGAGTGCACCTTTGAAAATAACTTGGCTCAGTGAGAGTCTAAAATAAGGAAAATAACATGAATTACATCCCAAAACTTGATGAGGTCTGTGCCCTTGGGTGATAAAGGAGCTTTGATGTATGCTCTATATTCGTCAATGACACTAGTGTGTCATTGACGATGTCTCTGGGGCTGTATCGTCTTCAAAGTCAATTTCATATGCATCAGCAAGAGACTCCCATGTCTCAAGACTCAGGCCTTTAGATGGAACAACCATTGGCACCACTTGAACTGCGAGCTTTTCACGGTAGGCTTTCAGCTATTAATATGATGTTAGTGGTAGATGATATCATCAGTTAATAGATGTACCACGTCTAGAATGATGCGCTCAGCTTTGGAGGTCCAAGCTGCATCCCAGTGCTTACAGAACCAGGGAAGCTTAACTGTTGGGTTGAGTACTGCTGCTGTGATCAGGAACTAGAGGAAATAAATGAATAAAGATGACTTACCCATTGCAATAATATATGCCAGTGAGTCATCCATATGGTTGTAGTACTTGGATGCCTTGTCGAGACCTGGCTGGATGAATGGTGCTAGGTGCTGCTTAGTGTTGTGCATCTGTTCCCACCAGCTCATGAAGATCTCCAGGGAGGGAAGGGTGGCAGACAGGAGAGGCATTGACTGTTTTGGCATGGCCTGTTGGACTGCATGAGGTTGCTAATCACATAGTCAGATATTCAGCTACCATTTAAATATAGTTATGAGATACTATTTACCTCAAGAATAAACTCAAAGTCCTTAAGGATGTCCCATTCCATAGGAGTCAAATGATAGCGGCCGACATTATCTTGACGGTGTGGGTGGTGCAGGTATGTGTCGAGAGGTTGTAATGCAGAAGATCAGTTGGCAAAGCTGATGTTTTGCTTTGACAAATAATACTTACATGGTGGAGAATATGGAGGCAACGTGCCATGTAATAGACTGAGTCCCAGTGTGTGTCTACGTCACACAAAAGTTGCAGCTGGGGCACAATCACATTACCTCCAACCTTGCGTAGCTGCAGTTGTTCCTCCCAATCCCCACAGGTGTGTCCATGGGATATGACAGCTTCGAAGTCTTCACGCCATTGGCCTGATGCCCACACACCACTAACAACATGGCGGCCTAAGGCAATGGGGTCTCGAGCACAGGCCTCTTGGTAAGTTTGACAGGGTGAGCTTTCAGGAATGGGCAGAGGGAATGAGGGAGTTGCAGCGGCTGTGGGGGATGAGATTGAGGTGGCAGTCACTGGAGGGGAATCTGGGCCTGCTGAAGTGCTCAGTAAATTCTCGTTCGTGATGCTATGGATCACGTCTTGACAACAAAGGTTTACGATATGAGCAAAGAATCGGATATGTGACTCAGTAGCGTTAAATGTGATACCCCACTTCTCGAGCCATCCTGAGAGTGCCTGAAGGGCTGTAAGATTG
This sequence comes from Ramaria rubella, assembly GCA_015039355.1. Lineage (NCBI taxonomy): Eukaryota > Fungi > Basidiomycota > Agaricomycetes > Gomphales > Gomphaceae > Ramaria > Ramaria rubella. The sequence continues at coordinate 16,757 of MU134819.1, read as the reverse complement.
TCACTAGCATTATTGAGGGTCCCAAAGCCTGTCTGATTAGATAGGAATCAGCAAGATACTACGGTGAGGTGGTTTAACTCACTTTTGAAGTGATCCCAGCTCTATCCAACAATTTCTCGAATAACTTGCCTACATTCTGACCCCCATGGTCTCCAACAACATGGTGGAAGGTGATTATATCAGACTCCATGGTGAGAGATCCAGAACATGTGTCACGTGCCATGTAATGGACTGTAAGCGCCAACCACAACTGTAGGTTTTGATCTGACCATATGTCGGCAGTATGGCTAATCTTCCCCAGAGTGTTCTGAAATCATAGTGAGAAAATTCCAATACAAATATTAAGTTGAACTTACAGCAATGTTTTCCTTGACACATTGGAAATGGAATTCCCATGCACATATGATTTGCTTATGGATATTCGTGTGATGTGGGATATCATCATTTGTGAGCCCCTCACACAGCAGAAGAAGGAGGGCATGGAACTCCTGGCACTCTATCACGTTCAAAGACTGGTCAATGTATCAGCATAAATTCCACATTGTTTCAATCATGGCTCACCTGGTCGTCTTCCACAATGAACTTCACAAGGGCATTAATGAATGTGCTCTGTGAGAATTTGGGTGTGCACTGCCACTTGCAACCAAATGATTGTCCAGTGTCGCCTGATCACTAATGTGTTGCATGCCAGGGAGCATATTGACCCAGCCTTTCTCCTCAACCATTTTAATGTATTCCTTGTGGTGGTTGGACTGGAGATGGACGTGGAGGCTCGTATTTCCTTTGTTATACCTCATTATATCTTGTTACACCTTCGATACATCTCTATTACATCTTCATTGCACTTCACTATGACTCATTAAAACTCATTATCCCGCTACAACCTGCAACATCTTTCTCATCCATAATGAGCCTTGAACCTTTCAGTCCTTATTCCGATTTATGTCAGATGATTCAGGTCTATGTCAAAAGTTAGGTATGCTCCACAGCTGTGCCTTCTCACCGCCTATTATGCATCTCTGACTCTATCTGATTACTGAAATGACAGTGACATTTTATGGGTCATCACATACATACTCAAATGACCCTGATGAGAAGGAGGTCAGATGCTTGAAGTTACAGAACGAGATGAAATACAACATACTGTTTTTAAGGTTTGACCCATTGGGAATATGCCAAGCTTTCTCTTCTCGCTGACTGACCATGTGCAATGTATTGATTAGTGTCCCAATGCCCAGTGTATTTTCTTTTCTGGGCACAGCAGTGCATCAGCGGACAGACTGTTACTTGTCAGAATCACTATTGAATGACAGTAATGACATTTTTACTCCACAAATCACCTGGGCTTTCCCCATAAACCATCAGGTAAGATATCAGTTTTTCTCATATAGTGAGGAGGGAATTCACTCATCTTTCTGCTGTGTTAATCCCCCATTTCCAGGATGGCATCTAGCTCACGCAAAACTCCAGCCAAAAAGGCTCCTACCAAGAAGATTGCAATAAAGAAAGTCTTATCTGTCATTGTGTAATCTTGTACTCATATGCCCATTTATTCACGGGCCACACTAGATCATCCAAGAAGAAGAGTGTAAGCAAAGCCACAGTCGTGAGCGACTCTGACTCTTCAGAGATTCAAGTAGTGGAGGTTTCATCAAGGGCCAGCCCTCCATATGTTTTCTGACAAAATGGGCCCTATATATTTCTTATCATGATGCAGTACTCCAAGTACGCTACTACAAGGGTACTTTTTTTCCCCATCATAACAGGGTTTATTCTAATCTTATATCTTTAATTGAGTATTGAGCTGTCCACACCAGCGAAGTATGTGACTATTTAGGTACTGTACCTTATCTGACATGCTGTATCAGAGACAAGAAGGTTTTCTTGTACATCTCTATTCCTTGCACCCTTGGCTCATCTGACCCTGTGCTAGGCTTTCTCTTCCTGAGACACTTGTGAATAAGTGGAAGAGGGCATCTGCTATCCTCATGCCTGATTCTGATGAGGAGGTGTCTTCTCCGTGAGTCACTTATGAAGCATTAATGTTTGTTCTTAACTATTTATCTAGTGCAAAATTGAGTTGTACTAAGAGCACTACTCTGGAAACAATACCATCTGTCCCCTTGACAAGGTAATTTTGCTTCATATGAGAATATACAGATGGTCAATAATACACCCACTATTTAGGGCCAAGGTCAATATGTCCAAAGGGGTCGTGGCAGGTCGTTGATTCACCATGAGTGGACAAGAATGAATTAGACCGTTGTAAAAATTGATTATCTGAAACTTTAGTTCTTTAATTGCCCATGCATGTCACAAGTGCTGAACGATATTGGTCTTTATTAACAATTATATAGGGAAAAGGTAAAGGGAAAAAGAAGGTGTCGGCAGCCATTTTCATTGATGATGAAGCTGAAGATGATGATGGCAATGAAAGTGAAGCTGATGAGGAGGAATTTGCAGAAGAGGACAAGGATGAGGAGAAAGAGGATGCTGGGGCCAGTGAAGACTTAGTGGAATTTGAAGAGAATGATGCAATTTTCACTGATGTCAACTAAATACCAGTTGGGGGGTCAGTGGGACCCCTCCGAGCTCTTGAGGCAGTCAGGTGAGGTTCTGTGTGGTCTCCAAAAAAGCTGCTGAATATCAATAGGAACTTCAAATCTTCTGGTAGGAAAGTATCCAGCTCATCAAAGTGATTTTGATAGTTTACATCATATTTTTCGTTGTTTAATTAATGGCATACAGAGGACCCATGGTTAAAAAGGAGCAAGATCCTGATGACATCCCTCTAGCCCTCCCAAAAAAAATGTCTTCAGGGTGAGTACATGGGTCAACCTTGCATTTACTTTTCTAATTTCATGCAGAAAGCTGTCAGGTGCTAACAAATCATTGTCTAGGTTTGTGATCATATGCCCTGTTTTGACATACATATAACAGCTTATTTAATGAATTTTTGTTGAACTTAAAGGTAAACATTCTTTTGTAAACGTGATAACTTATGGGTGCTTACATTACCAGAGGAGACAAATTGACACCTGCAATTGAGGGTGAAGAACATATTGTGTATCATGAAGATCTTCTCCCTTCTGTGTGAGCATTATCTGGACCATTGTGAAGGAGTGTGAATTACTCGTCAAATTCTTAGGATTGATTACACCAAAACTGAAGTCATTTTGTATGTCCTTTTGCTTTGATTGTTCTCTTGACATCTTAGTTCATTAAAAATTATAGGACTGCATTAGAGAGAGCCTTGGACCTCTGGAGTGACAAAGAAGAGGAACTATGTGGAGTGTGTGAAAATGAGGTGCACCCAGGGGTCGATGCTGAGTTGAAGAAAATACATGTGGATGCTATAAACTTACCTGAGTGAGTTAGGATTGTTTAGGTGTCAATTAATGAAGCTGACATTCACCTGCAGTCTTGAATATAGCATCACAGGTGATGTCGAAGCTTTTGCACACATAGAATGGTTGACATTCTTAAGCCGAGGGAGCCTTGATGCTGGGTCTGTGGCTCTAATTTTGATGCTTTTTTTTTTGCAAACAGCTCATTAGGTTCATGCAGAATATGGAATAAAGTCATCAAGTCTAACATCATGGGACATAACATAATCAGCTTGTCTCAGAACCCCCCCACTTTGTTTCAATGGGTGGCATCCAAAAACCCAAAATCCAAACGCAAGTTGCACTTATATTTCAGAGGTACAGATATGCTTGCTGCTGGGCTTATGTTTGGTCAAGTCATCAGCAGCAGCTTGAAGAATAAGGCAAATCGTGGTTGATTGTACTACGAAAATCAATCCTACTTTTAGTCGTGTTGCATCTCTGTATTGTATTCATTATGGTGTTTCCCAAATATAAAGTATGCACCACTATTTGGTGTATAGTTACCAAACCTGTAAAACCTAAGTTACAGTCCAGCTGACGTAAGAAATTCACTTTAATTACCGACTCCCATATCATTTCATACAAACCAACCTCGATCCCGGGAGTGGGTACTAACGAGGTACCGTAGTCACACATATAAAAATGCTCGGTGTCCGGTAAAGACGTACGAGTCCCCGTTACAGTACGTAACACGCTACTTGATCCTCGGTGGACTGGGTACTAACACGTACTGAAATTCTCTTCTCGTTTTTGTAACTTCCTCTTCCGAACCCCAACACCGTACTACCAATAACAGTTCAAAACTACACTTTTTGAGTTTCAAGGTTACCTCTGTCTAAACTGAATATTAATCATTCATGACGACTGGGTGTTCCGACTGAGTCAATAACAAAGAGCTGTCAAAAAATGTAGTGCCCGTCAACGGATTAGTTTATAACCATATAGTAGTGGTAAATACTAACACTTGTCGGTTAAGAATCCATCTTACTTACCGTCTCGACTTCTTTTATGTATATGTGGCTAAAGGTCAAGTTTTTATCATATGTTGTGATTGTTTGGGTAAAACCCGTACTTAGTGTTTCATCTAATTGATAGGTTCTTGATGTTGTGTAACGTGTAACTTACTATATCATAGTCTACATGAACTACACTCTCTCCTTAGTTTGTCAGGCCACCACTTGTGGTGTGTTTGTCCCCAGAGGTTGTGACCTAGTAGACAGTCGACCCCTTCTGACCTGTTCAAGAAGGTTCAGTGAAAAGGGGGTACTCCTCGTCTCATATACCCTTGACTTTTTGTTAAAATTCTATACACCCATAATCTCGTGGTGTGAATGATACAAGTAAACTTTTTATTGAGAGGAAGGTTAAGCACCACAACCTTCAGACCTTACTCAATGTAAACCTCCTGTGTGGGGAGGAACCCCTACCATCTGGGAGTTAAAAGTCAACAACACGTCGAGGCCAGGACGACCTCAGATTACTTTTATATTTAGGATATTAGTCCCCCTTTGACTCTGGTACGGTTCTCGTTACCAGGGTTTCTGTTGAGGAACGCTCTTACACCCTTTATGGTCGAACTATAACGGACAATGGTTTCTGTTGTATCTACAACGTACGAGGGTAAGGCAGACCTATCAATGTTAACTTTACGAACTGGAATAGAACCCGAACTATTTTAACGGTAGAC
>MU134819.1:0-11656 GCA_015039355.1 Ramaria rubella | reverse complement strand
ATCTGACCATATGTCGGCAGTATGGCTAATCTTCCCCAGAGTGTTCTGAAATCATAGTGAGAAAATTCCAATACAAATATTAAGTTGAACTTACAGCAATGTTTTCCTTGACACATTGGAAATGGAATTCCCATGCACATATGATTTGCTTATGGATATTCGTGTGATGTGGGATATCATCATTTGTGAGCCCCTCACACAGCAGAAGAAGGAGGGCATGGAACTCCTGGCACTCTATCACGTTCAAAGACTGGTCAATGTATCAGCATAAATTCCACATTGTTTCAATCATGGCTCACCTGGTCGTCTTCCACAATGAACTTCACAAGGGCATTAATGAACGTGCTCTGTGAGAATTTGGGGTGTGCACTGCCACTTGCAACCAAATGATTGTCCAGTGTCGCCTGATCACTAATGTGTTGCATGCCAGGGAGCATATTGACCCAGCCTTTCTCCTCAACCATTTTAATGTATTCCTTGTGGTGGTTGGACTGGAGATGGACGTGGAGGCTCGTATTTCCTGTTGATTTTGCGTAAATGTACTTGGGTGGCACCCACTTGGGGTGGCTGACAACACGGTCACTGTGAGATCCAAGTTAGCATTGGAATAGAAATCAATGCAAAGGAACATACCGGCAGACTTTGCACGTCTTTGTTACCTTATCAAAGAAGGCCCACATGTCAACTGCCTCTGTGGAGCAACCACCCAGAGAGTCGTTATCAATCGCTCCGGTCTGACCTAAGTGTTTGGCACAGACATGCTTGGTTCAGCTGCCTCGGAGCTGGACGGCAAGTCTATGGCAGGTGTTGAGGTATTTGTTTTCGATGCAGCTGGAGATGGAGATGGAGATGGAGATGGAGTGTCAATAACAATGGGAACAGCTTTCTTTTTTTGTCTTTTTGATGGATGATTGGTGGATTCTGAATCAGTGTTCTTCTTGACTTTTGAACGAGTCAAGACTGAATCAGTGTTAGAACCCAGATTCATTCTCAGCTTTTCTGCCTTTCTCCGACATATTCTGATTCGTATTTCTGACTTCCTCCACCCTTTTTTGCTTATCTCCATCCCATCTATATTTAGTCATTTTCATCAAAGATCTACATCTTCGGTCTTATGTCCATATTTACTTTCTACCCTGATCCCGTTTTCGCTCTGTTTTGGATTTTTCGTGTTCGGATCATTCCAATTCGGATGATATCAATTCATTATATATGACTCCTCCATGTACTCATTAATCAGTTCAAATATTGACCCACCTTGACTCGATAACTTCCCACTTCTGTTGCTAAGTCTTATCCGACTCTCCAATCTTGTCCAACTCCTCCGACATTCCAACCTTCTGAAATACCAGGACACGAAGGATCCAAGAGGGCACAACCTATAAGTTGAAGCCAATGTCCGTACGTCTCGACCCTGGAGTCCGATCCCGAACTCCAACATTCTGACAATTCCGACATCCAACAGGAAGAAATCCAGTTCATAACAGTATCTTTGAACTAAAACTCTTGATCCATTCATTATGCTTTCTACCAGATCCTGTACTGTCACCGGAATCACAGACCCTGGATCTAGCATTCCAAATAACAATCCGGAAGATGACCCCGGTGATGACGACAACATCAACAACAACGAGGACGGCGATGATGGCGAAGAAGATGAAAGGAAGGCTATGTTAAAAGCTTTAAAACAGATAGCCAAGCACATGGGAACTCCAAACAAAAGTCAAGCCAGAAAAACCAAGCGCAAATTCAACACCTTCAACGGATCAGATTCTCGAAAACTCCATCCCTTCCTGCTTCAATGCAAGCTCCACTTCCGCAATCGTCCTCAGACCTTTTCCAGTGACAAAGTGAAAGTTACTTATGCTATCTCTTTTTTAAAAGGGACGGCTTTAGATTTTTTCGAGCCTGAACTCTTAGACGACGATGCCTTCCAAGACCTGCCCTGGCTTACAAACTATCGGGACTTCACAATGGTACTCCAAGAGAATTTCAGAGCTTACGATCCTGTCAGCGATGCGGAAACCAAACTCGACAATCTCTGAATTCACGACAACCAACGCATCACAAAGTTCATCGTAGAGTTCAACCACCTAGCCGCTAGAGTCAATTGGGGCGACACCGCCCTTCGTATGAGTTTTTATACTAACCTCCCTGATTGTATTAAAGATATTCTTGCAACCCAAGACAAAGCCAACATGCTTCTGGAACTCCTACAACTCGCGCAAACCATTGACAGCCGTTATTGGGAACAACGAGGCCAAGTCAATCGCACCACCACTTCCAACAATAACTACTCCAGTAACAGCAGCAAATCGGACAAGCAAGAATCCCGATCGAACCAATCACAGAAGAGGATGAACAACAATAACATTTCGGCTTCCGCCTCCTCTACCAAACCTCAGTCCTCCACATTGAATTTCTGAAAAACTCCGGATATTCCCAACAAACTCGGAAAAGACAGAAAACTAATCCAACAGGAGAGACAGCGACACATGGACCAAAACCTTTGCATGTTCTGTGGGAAACCCAGGCATATCGTGAAGGACTGTCTACGATCAACCTCTCTTAATGCTCAATCGAAGGCACGAGCAGCCTCCGCAATTTCGAGCAAACCTGAGTCCAAGGCTGAACCTGCAGCCGTTATGGATTCAAAAAAATAATAAGCAGCTCTGAGACTTCCACACGGACCCAGAGTTGCATTGATTCTGATTCCCTGAGTTTACGAAGGAAAGAATCGACTTTTTCTTATGGAAGTGTTTCACTGTTTCAAAATTTATGTAAATCTTCCCACAGTAATCCAGGATTTTCCTATTTTGTCCACAGATTACATAAGAAAACTGTGTAAGCGGACCACAAAACACGTCTCCTTTTGGGTTTTCCAAAAGTTTTGGGGTCTTGGTGGGGTCACCAGGGGAATGACCCAATGTCTGGGACTTTAATTCTGGTCAGATCTCGACAACCACTGACAGGATGTACTTGGAAAAACCTATAGGCCCCATCCATACTCCTTCTTCAACTTCATAAGTAGTTTATTTTCATTTGTGTGCACTTTGTTTTTTTGTTCGTCTCTGGATTCTCAAAGTATCCTGTCAGGATTATGGTCACATGACAGATTTGTTGTCCACAAGTAATTGTCTTGCATATGCATGCGGCTTCAGCCTGTGTTGTACCTTCTGTGTATTGTAAATTGAAGAGTGCAAGCATTGATTTTACTTGGTTTGTATGTAATTCAATCTTGTTATATATTTTACTATTTCATTGAGGTTTTATACTATGCTGTGTGGAATGTGATGTACAAATTTCGTCTCATTATCATACCTTACTGTTATATATGAGTTCAGAGCCATGCAATTGTGAACAAATCAATAAACTTTATGTGTCATGAAACATATCAGTCATTATGAACCAAAAAAGTGTATTAGTTCAATGTGCTTTTTTCTTTTTTTGACCATGTACAAGTTACATTTTATAGTACATAAGAATCTTCGAGTTTTATTAAGTTGAGTCTATGCCTCTGGTGGTAAAACATTTACTAACCTGGACCTTTTGCACAGGGCATATTCGGGACTGTATACATCAAATTTAATCAGTTCATGTGCATCCTCTGGAATCAAGTGGATGAGCTCGTGAAACAATTTTTCATACACGATTACACAGTCTTCAGCATTAGAATCTTGTTCTATGAGTTTCAGATCAACCATCTGATGATAAGAGCCTTTTCCACTTATGTAGATGATCTTCCCAACTTCTTTGGCTGTGGCATGTGGCACTAGACCTGTGTATGCAATGTTGGTGGCTAATAAATATGCTGAAAGATTCCCAATATGGGGGACTACTTTCCGTCTGTATATGTATTCAGTACCCTTATTTATTTCCCATTAGACTGTCCACTTACCCTTTCTTCACGCGCATTGAATACTCCCATAGTTCAGTGAAAGTGTTGAATCCATGCTGAAGTGTTTTCTCCCATGTCGCCGTTCCTTTCCAGTATGCCTCTATATGAGCGGGCCCTCTGAAAACATTTGGTGTACCATAAGCTGTCATTTTGCAGAAGTGTGTGAAGTCGAGATTGCTATGGAGATCGTGGTACTCGGTCCAGTCACCAAGTACATCGAATCTATTATGATGATCATCTAGTAATGCAGGTGCCGAGAAAGTCACACCTCGGAAGATTAATCCGCCTGAACAAACCACCTCGCAAGTTCATGTATGCCATTTCAAATGGTCCCCTTTCTTGCAGTACATGAGACCGAGAAGGTGCTTGTTCTCTGAACAGAAGATAAAAATCACCATCGGTTTTCACTAGCTTGAATAGGGGAGAATCTTCATGGTTTGGTTGCGGATGTCTGAGGATGGGGAGGAGTAGAAGGACAAACGTGGCCAACTGATGCCCCACCATTAGTGTGTTGTCGATAGCGTGATATGGTGTCCATGAACCATAGTCTTTGTACGCATCAGCGATACATTGTACAAGTTGTCAGGCCTCAGAACAAGAGTCCATTATCAGGTGGCTCTCAATAGCAGTTCGCAAGGCGAAAAGGTCTACATTTTCGATGTTCTTCAGCTTTCTGTTACCGAATAATCGGGGTTTCAGATGACAGAATGTGTTCCATACATTATCCAGTAGCAGCACATCTGGTGAACCGTACAAGTCAATCATCATAGATGCAAAGGCTCCCTGGACCTGTGAAATGCTCATCATATCGGGATATTCAAGCCACGTAGCAATGGTTTTGATTGTTGCTTCTATAGATCTTGTGTGGGCCCAATCCTGCTGAGGGTACATGCTTCCTGGTCCTTTGGTAGGTACCGGTGCTATCGGCATTTGTTTGCTGGGAAGGTCTTTGAACAGTTCATAGTCACATCGATTGATATATAAAATGTATTGATTGCGGGACTGTTTTTCAAATGATTCAGTCGATGTTATATCCGTTACTGCAAGCATGACATACCATGTAATATGTAACCAGCTTGTCACATAGTGCATGGAGCCATTCTGTACCGGGTGTAGTGATACCTTTAAACTGTCCTTGCAACACTCTACGACATCGGGACTCCAGCCAGGTCCACGCGCAGGCTGTTGCCAACATTGTAAATTGCCGTAATATCAAGGATTCGATGTTGGCCCGTGCAAGAGTGTGTTTCCCCCCTACAATTAACTGCCAGGCATCTTTCAGCCTTAACACAGTTTCGTTTTTGAAAGGTTTTTCATGTAAGTCCATGCATAGTTCACAGAGATTCTGGGTTGTTGTTTTAACAATTCCAGAGCCTTGAGTAATGAGCTGATTCGCTGGCCCTACTCGCTGGACTGTTTCATACGCCTTTTCACAAAGTTTTTGTAAATTGTCTATAGACAAGTCATAGAAAAAGGGTGTAACTATATTATAGTGGGATATTAGAGGGAGTAATGGTCAATAATACATGTGACATACGTTTAGCGTTATCAGGCCTAATGTTTACGGATGTGAGTGCTGAGCATGTCCGTGTGTCCTCATTCACCGCTTCATCTATCTCGATGTCCATTATATTGTTCAATATTCCATCTTCATTGTGTCCGTGTTCCTCTATGGTATGGATGATTGTGAGTGTACAGTTGTATGACTGCAATTGTGAGATAAATACCTTGAACAGGTTGCAGGTCAATGTCAGCTGGCAGGGGTTGATCAACTATATATTCTCTGCATGTAAGATTACATTGCATGGGGGATAAATGTGACTAACCATGTTCCCGCATGACCGTTTATGTGGAGGAGCTTCCACCATTTCAGCGTCGTCAGATTCATCAACTTCTGTATTAGATGAATTAGCGTCAAAAGCACATGATAAGGATACAATTCACCTTCAATGATTTCAGTGGCTATTGAGGCATGGTCTAGGGCCTGTGGATGCACTTTCCGTAGTGAGGGTGAGTGTCAGGTTGTCATAGGATCAAAAGAGTAGGCAGTTTTACCTTGCGACTGTACATGGTAAAGTGCTTCAAATGTATCACTGTCTGCATCACGATTGGCCAATAATGGGATGAATTTGGCTGCTGCTGCACCGTACTCGTCCAGACTGTTCCAAACATTTCTGTACACTGTCACTTGGGCGTTGTCCATAAAAGAAATGCATTCGCTGAACTCCTATGATTGAGCCCTTCCACTTGTCCCATTTTCTTTTTCGAACTCAAATGTTTGCATAAACGTCATTGGATTAACGTGCATGTTATATGCAGAAGGTAGTTGCGATGTTATGTACTGAACAACCTGTTTCGGTCATGTGAGATCACCAATTAATGTATTGCGTTTGAAGGACTCACTCTGAGGCACATGCACGCAATGAAAGAAGTGTGTGCTTGTCTTGTCATGAGCCCTACCCCATCTACAGTGTGGTTTAATTGGTTGCTAGGTACGTTAAAGTTTGGAGACAGTAATCTATGCTCTGACATTTCTGGTGTCACATAGAGCATGTTACCACCCAGTAGTCCCCCCAACACTTGACGTGATGACATGTCCATGACACAATTAGGGGGGTACGCTACATGAACCAGTCTGTTTAACGAAGGGTCGGGCTCTTGTCCAAGTGGTGCGGTGGGAGCTGTACCACTGTGAAAACATAGTCCCGAGAAGTTAACCCCTATGCATGAATCCATCCTGATGTATACGCCCAATTCGTATAGCATAAATACACCAGGATGATAATCAGGGGGGAGGTCCGATAATATGGTGAGGTTGCTCAAATAAGCTAGATGATCTCCAGAATCTACATGCATCCCGCCGAAGAAGCCCAGTTCTTGCGCCAAGGCACCAGCTTTTCCGTGTTTGTAGCAGTTTGAAAAGTTCAGTTGGAAAGCCGCGAAATGTACATTGTCATCGACACCAAGATTGGGTGAGCCGACGACAGATGCACACAAACAGGCAGCTTCAAGTAAAGAAGTGGGCCCAGTATTGATGGATGCAAGTGCCCCTTGACAGAGTGGCTTTAAACATTTAATTAGACATAGCATGTTACTAATAGTTCAACTATACCTTATGGATGTCCTGGCACAACTGCCGATCTGCATCATCAGGATATTCCGATTCCCTGAGTTTATGAAGGAAAGAATCAGCTGTTATAGTTGGCCATTTTGCCCTTCACAAAGATCATCCCCCTTTTCCCATGATAATCCAGGATTATAAAATTTTGTCCACAGTTTATGTAAGAAAACCATACAACCGGACTACGAAACCCATCTCTTTTTGGATTTCAGGATGGTTTTGGGGTCCCAATGGGGTTCTACTGGGAATGACCATTTTTTTGGCACTTTTATTCTGCTCAGTTCATAGGCACCTCTGACACAGAATATCCAATTTTATCTGGGTGTTACCCTGGACCTCTTCTCTAACTTCCTAAAGTCCTTTTATTTTATTTTTCTGTTAGTTGCTATATTTGTCATGTTGGTATCTCAAGGAATCCTATTGGGATTATGGTCATGTGACTGCGTTGCTGTCCACAATCGCTTTGCGCAACAAAGTCCATGCCCTCTTCAGATCTCTCATCTTCCCTACTCTCCTGCCAGACATTTCTGTAATAATTTGGTAATATTGGTAGGCAGGAATTTACAAATTGTAGTCATCTTCCTAACTAAAAAACGAGATCCCCTGAATTTCATCATCCACAGGGGAACACAGAGGGGTCTAGGGGGGTGACGGTGGTGCACACAAAGTGCCAATGGGCCAGGAGGGTGGTGAGTGTGAGCAGAGGGTGCAGAGGAGGTCAGGAGGGCAGTGAAGGTGCGCAGAGGGTGTGAAGGGTGCCGAGAGGGTGGCGGGAGTACACATAGGGTGTGGTGTGGCCGAGGAGGGTGGTGTGCACCCACACAAGGTGTGGAAGGGGCCAGGAGGGAGGCAAGGGTGAGCAGAGGTGCTGAGGAGGTCAGGAGAGGGGTGAAGGTGCACTGAGGGCATGGAGGGTGCCGAGAGGGTGGTGGGAGTAAACATAGGGTGTGGTGTGGCTGAGGAGGGCGGTGTGGGTGCACACAAGGTGCGGAGGGGGCCAGGAGGGCGGCGAGGGTGATCAGAGGCACAGAGGGGCCAGGCGGGGGGCGGGTGGGAACGGCGTGCACGGAGGGTGCTAAGACAGCGGCTGGGGTACACAGAGGGGGCTAGGAAGGCGGTGGTGGTGCGCAGAAGGAGCCGAGGAGGCTAGGAGGGCAGAGAGAGTGTGTGGAAGGGGCTGGGCAGGTGGCGGGGATGGACAAATGGCGCGGAGGGGGCCAGATGGCGCGAAGAGGGCCAAGAGGCCAGCGGCAGTTCCCCAAAAGGCGCAGAGGGTGGTACAAGGGCGGCTGAGGTGTGCAGAGGGGGCCATGAGGGTGCGGAGGGGGGGGGGGGGTACGCAGAAGGAGCGGAGGGGTGCTGTGGTGGTGGCATCCTGTGCGCAGTGGTACGGATGTCAGCTGGGTAGTCTGGGATGCGTGGGATGGCAGCACATAGGTGTGCAGCCTGGGACTTCCGCCTGGGGTACATGGTGGCGCCACGCATACATTGAGCGTGTTTGCGCACTGCTAGGACGCGTGGACGGTGGGGTAGTGGGGCATCCATGGGGCCTGCAGTCTGCTTCCTGTGCTGCAGCCCCGTGCATGGGTGTGTGTGTGTCATTGTGATGGAGCGGGGCATCGCAGTGAAGGCGGCAGCATCAAGTTGACCTGGTGTCGCACTCCCGATGGGATCTTGTGTTTCCGTATAGTCCCTCGTCGCCGGTGGCAGTCTCCACGCTTCATCACTGTGTTGGGGTGGTGGTGGCAACTCCACCGGTTGGGCTTGTGGTGTGGCAACACAACTTGTGCTGACATACACAAGAGCGTATGCTCTTGCGTACATCAGCAAAGGTAGTGGATTTTTTGCTGACTACGCAAGAGCGTATGCTCTTGCGTAGTCAGCAAAATGCTTGCGACTTCCTACTCACGTGACCAGTCAATGTTTCAATGACCGACTACATCTGCAACTTGCAAGATGTGCCGCCATCCGTACTACGAGCACATAATATCTATCTGGTGAGTGGCCTGGAACTTGGATGGGTTTGTGAATTGAACTTGATGGCAGGTACAGAAGAGTAAAAGCCTAGTCTCGAGACCCCTCCCAAAATCGGAAGTGATCTAGTACTAAATCTGTAGTCAGTCATTGACCAGTCAACGTTTCAACAACCAACTACATCTGCAACTTGCAAGATATGTCACCATCCGTACTACAAGCACATAATATCTATCTGGTGAGTGGCCTGGAACTTGGATGGGTTGTGAATTAGACTTGATGGCAGGTACAGAAGAGTAAATGAGCCGAGTCTCAAGACCCTCCCAAAACCATAAGTGATCTAGTACTAAATCTGTACACTGGCTCATACAAGTTCTTTGCATTCCTTTCTCAGTTTATCATTAATGACAGATATCAGTCCTCAAGAAACTAATTTGGTGTGGACTCAATGTGATGATTGATCATTACAAGTGTGTGTGCCACGAGTCGCCTAACAAAGATAGAGGCATGTAGCATCTTCACTAGATACTGTGTATTTGGCATCATTTCAGAGTATCTGGGTGACATGAAATGACTCATCATCATGGCGCGTATGTTGTCATCACCTGTGGTGTACAAGAGCATGTTGTCTCACCCAGATACTCAGGCCTCTATCACTTACTTGTGTGCGTGCAATGTCGCTGCCTCCAGTGGTAGAGGCCTCCACTTGCTAATTGGGTTTACCATAATGTTATGTAGGAAGATAAAAGGTGGCATATTCTGCATCCTCACCGGATGTATCCACGGTGTCATTCCCAAAACTTGTGGTGCAGGAAGTGGCTCACCATGACTGGGATGACACATAGATTAATAACACATACAATGGTGTTCCAGGGTGTGCTGTGTCGCCCCAGCACTGAGACCTCCTTTACCAATGATTAACTAATAACTATTGCAACCTAATTATATATTTGCAATTGTATACTTTCGCAAAATACATGTTCAACAACCTGGCTTATCCTACCCTGGCCGCCTTGGTATTTCCATCTATTTCCATGTGGCTATTGTCATCACCTGCTTCCATTTCTGGGGTGACTTCACTGACAGCTAACTTGCGCAGCTGTTTGCATGCAAGCTCCACAGGTTTGTCTTCAAGTGTAGGGATCCCTGATACCCGCTTCAGGCTATGAGGTGGATGAAGGTGAGTCTTGTGATTGAGTCCTTTATCGATCTTAATTTTAAGCAAGGCCTGCCCATATCAACTTTGCATCATCTAGTTCCTCAGGTGAAACTCACCTGGTTTATGCTGGTATCTATCAAGCTGATGGAGCGTAAGGTTGGGTCAAAAAACCAATGGCCCTTGGTCCTGCTTGGCCGAAGGTAAAATGCTACTTGCAGCTCAACAATGTGCCCCAGATGGAATATAGCAGGGTCTATGTCTTCATACATAAATTCACTCGGTGTGAAGTGAGTGACACATCCAAGATATGAAGTTATAGTATGATAGTTTACCTTGGATTATCCCCATCATCAGGAGCCACACTGCGACTGTAGTAATTGACAACATTGGTGTTGTTGTAAACCAGCTGGTCATCACACTTCTCAAGAAGTCCCAGAGGGTCCACCAACTTGTTGATAGCTACTGCATCACCATGAGACTTTGGGGACAGATACTGGCAGGAGAAAGAGGCAGCTGAGTAGCTTTGGTAAGTAGCAGATGCCCATTCTTCTATCATGCCTTCTTTCAAATGTTTCCCATATAGATCATGCAAGGCATATATCACTTTGACACTGTTTTGGAAGCCAAGCTGACCAAGGCCTGTGATAGTGACATATTGACGCATGCCACAGGTATTTTTTTCTACACTGTGTGAGGTCAGATATGAGGATTTGAAACACATGGCCACCTACGCATGCACTGGGGGTAGTTTCTTGTCGACCAAAATCGCTTGCAATCTAATCCTATTTCTATCCCAGCATCCCCACCATGCTGATGGATGAGCATCATCATCGGAGGTTTATCATAGTTCTTCATAACCACCCATGGGTGATGAGATGCAGAGGGTCCTGATGACAATGGTAAGCAAACTCTCAGGCATGTTTAAGCATCCTTACAAGGGATTTCAACCATATGTCACCATTGTGAGTAGTTGGCCCTGCTTTGTAATTGGAAAATGTTTTTTCTATATGTTCAGGATTAGCCCAATTCAACCATGTAAGTACATACCCATACGGAATAATTCACTCTCAATTATCTCTGCCAATTCGTCATGCATGACTTACAGGTTAGTTTCACTGTTTATTAACACAAGGCTTTCTCATCATATGTATTTATATGCCAAAGATAAGTAAAAACTCCATATTTTGCACTGCAATTATTTTCTATCCGAGCATACCCCATGACATGTAATTGCAACAGTCATCAGCCCTTCTAATTGACGCCGCACAACTAGTCCAGGTATGCTCGGCCATGCTGCCTATTGCAAGCCAAGCTATATTACCATGTGGAGGAGGGCCCAGGTTGCTGCAAATTGTGTTAAACATTTTTTCAGGTGATGACAGCCTCCATTGATTCACCCTGCATATTGAAGCTAATTAGACTCAATGCTTAATTTGACAGCTTGGTTTTCCTTTATCCCTGCAACCAATTCATGTTGCATGTCAGATGATTCAGGTCTATGTCA
>MU134818.1:5880-46414 GCA_015039355.1 Ramaria rubella | reverse complement strand
AGTTGTCTTAAGCAGTGACTCCACACACACAGAGACAACTGCAGCCCTCCTTTCACCAGACCTCTGACACAGCCCTTGCATCTAACCCCTGGAGTACTTTAGGCAGCGACTCCGCACACACAGAAGCATCCAGGTGTTTAATGCAAGTCCTGCCTCAGATCCCACCACATGATCACCCAACTCCTCCATTCCATCATGCACAGAGACAGTGAATCATAGCCTCCTCCAGCTCTGTGGGAAGGGAGGAGTAAGATGCCAGTGGTTGCTTTGGGGAAAGACAGTTGTCTTAGGCAGCGACTCTGCACACACAGAAGCATCCAAGTGTTTTATGCAAGTTCTGCCTCAGATCCCACCACATGGTCACCCAACTCCTCCATTCCTTCAGAGCTGCATGATATCAATGATCAACTGTCTCACCTTCTTTTCAACATACTTCGGCATGGTGTGGTTGCCATCTTGAGTGCACAATGGGTGTCATATGGTGTCACAACCATCACTCTGGGCAGGTCTTGACTCTTTGTGGGGCATTTATCACATTTGCCGACAGTGGCAAGAGGTTGAGCTGCTGTGTGTGGTTGCGACACCTTTGTGCCTCGATGCTTGTGAGCCACTCGGGCTGCACAGGCCCTGATGTACACAGTGCCCAGGAGCACCGCAGTCTGCGCATCGGAGAGGTGAGCACAGATGGAGAGGAGGGATGGGAGTCGTAAATAAGAAGGCAAGGTGCGTGCAGAGGGTGAGGAAGAGCAGGGTGGGTGCTGTGGAGGGTTTGGGGAGGGGAAGGAGCGGGGATGCTGTGGGGAGTGGGGGATGGCAGTTCTGTGCACTGGGGCAGAGCTGGAGGTTGTGCAAGGTGGATGGGATGAGCTGTACATGGTCCTCCCCCCACCTCGCAGCATCGTCCAGGCTCAGCTTATTAGCATCAGGGTTATCCCCTTCTGCCTCAGCCTCCACATCCTCCACCAGTGTTATCTCCATCCCAACCAAGTGGAGTGCATGGCTCCCGCCGCTGCTGGTGAGACTCAAGCAGCCGAATGACAGTGCGGGGAGATGGGGGCCTTGAGCTCTTCATCATGCACGTTCTCCAGGTCGGACTTGGAGATCATCATGCTCTGTAGGGTGCGCTTGGTCTGCACCTCAACCTCAGCAACAATAGCAGAGCGCTTCTCCTCCATCTTGATTATGTTCTGGCGCATTTCCTTTAGCTCAATGATCACAATGTGGTGTGTGCCCTCTGTCTCATGCAGCTCTGGAAGAAACAAAACACGGTGAGACGCGTACCACACAATGCTGGGACAATTGACACTTACACTCCTTGAGCTTATACTTCTCCATCGCAGTAAGCGTAATCAAACTTGAAAGCCTCTTACTCTCCTTCCGCCCTTTATTAATCTTCACACAGAGCTCAGTGGCCTCATCGCTCAGCTTCTCTGCATAATGCTTGAACCTGATGAACATGAACTTCTCACGCCAGAGGTCCAACTCGGTCATGAGGAAGTCGAGGGGGTGGTTGAGGTGACCAATCTTGGTCTCGAGGTCATCACGCATGTCGACAAAGGTGGTGGCGCACTTGCAGATGGAGAGCTGGGCGAGCTGCTTGGTATTTAACAGCTGGGGCGTGCATTTCGCCATGCCGAGCATGCTGATGCAGCAGAGGAGCCAAGCAAACATTGCCTACTCTTTTTCAACCACTTCATCTGAAATTTCCATGCTTCTGTGACCTTCTTGATCCATTTACCTTCGAATTTGATCAATTTGATCTGTGGGACAGCACAGTGTTAAAAACGCAGTCAAGATCTCAACAAGAGCTGCATACCAATCTGAACATCTCATTGATAAGCTTCATCCGTGTTTCCTTAGCTCCAAGCATGCCTTTTGTGATGTGCATGACCCAGTTTGCAAGAAGCTGGGATAAGGGCAGTGCAATCAACAAGACAAAGCCTGAAAATCTAGAAGGCTGTGGAAACTGAATGTAGGTGCAAAGTGACGAAGGCAGACACTATGTGGGCACTTAATCATACAGATATAACATAGGGGGATTAGATGGCCAATGCAACCATACAGCTTGATCGACGGTTGATGCACAGCCTTCCATGACATCACAAAAGGTTTTCAACCTTTTTGTGACTTGTGATCTGTCACAAAAAGGTCAACTAAACCTGAACGGCTGAACGAGAGAGAGAGGAAAGCAAAGCTGCCAGATGAGAAAAAGAGGAGGCGAAGAGATGTATGAAATGAGAAGAATGAGAGAAGAAGAGCAGAGAGAAGAAGAAACCCAAGTGAAAGTCTTCAATTTTGAAAAGGAGAAACCTCAGGTCTTGGGAAGTATTGTCACGGTGAGTCAAGCATTTAGCAATCTGGTCAATGCCTTGATGGTAAGCTTCATTGTTGGAGGATATGAATAGATCTGAGATCCCATAATTTTACAGTTAGTCACTTGGAAACTGAAACCAATTCAGGCAAACACTCGTGTGCAGGAGTGCCTAGTAGCTGCAAAAACGATCAGGAAGCAGGTTGTTTGTTACATCCAGGTTCATGCTCCCATGTTTCTCATATTTTGATTTACATTCCTTCATTAGCTTGTGGGGGATGAAGAGCTTATCGGTATGCTTCTCGAAACAAACAAATGAATCATTCAAGCACTGGGGATGTATGATAAAGTAAATACATCTTTTATCATCATTCCTTTCAACATATTTAATTTATGTTAATTTATCTGCAGTACCTCATTCCTGATACCACCAACATGGGCATCGAGTCTCAGCTCTCTCACACCACATTAACAGTTGAGAATGCTTCCTTATTGGAACTCAATAAACTCCAAGAGAAGCAGTGTGATGCTGTCGCTTGAGCTCACCATAGTGCAAGCAGTCGTTCAGCTACAGGCAACACTGGTGTTCACCCAGATCTCCATGACCTAGACTTCAACACCCTCAGTTCTGATGCTGCAGGTCTGCTGCCGCCGCCCTGGCCGTCTAGCCCAGATTCACCATTATACAACCAGGGCACCGGGCAGGGCACACTCTCAGATTATAGTGATTGTGACTCGTGGGATGAGGAGACAAATAGGTGCCATTTGGCAGGAAGCAGCTTGACACTGCAAGTTGTGGGAAAAGGCAAGGCACACAGGGCTTTATCAGTCATTCAGCGATGAAGATTTGACAGGCGAGGAGGCTGTGAGGCGACAAGCTTTGTTGGACAATGGAACTCCGGGAATAGCTGACAAGCAGGGGATGAATTGGTCTTGAATAGATCCATGAAGATGAAACCAGGATATGGATGGATAGTCCATGAATAATTTGAATGGCTTCAATGTCTATGTGCTGTACTGATAGGATTGAATTTAACCTCCCATGTAGTTTGTGATTGTTGTAGGATGTGCTAGATCAAGCCACAATAGTGTTATTTTGACCAAGCCAAACCAGGTGTTCACTTTTTTCTCTCTGCTCTCTACTTATAAACCCTGGGTTTATATGGCTTCTCTTCCATGCCTATATTAACTTTCCACTGCTTTCCCTTTCTAGCATCCAATGCATCCTCCTTGTCTTCAACTTTCATATCTTCGCCATCTGCCTTCTCAACTCCATGAATCTTCTGAGACACACATTTCCCCATCATGAGTTTCTGCATTTCAAGTTCATAGCTTGCATAGTGCAGGTTGACATCATGCTTCAATCTCACAGCAAGTTCTTTGAAAAGTTGATGACAGTGAGTCTGATGAAAAAAGAAGAAACACTATGTGAAGCCAGGAATGGAGATGTTGTAGAACATACTGTGGCAGACTCCCTCCCATCTCCAATGCTTGATTTTTCCTTCTCAGGTCCATCATCAACTGTCCAATTTAATTTGACTTTTTCTGTGGGACTTTGTCCTTGGGCCACTTCCATCCTAAGTCTTCTGTCAAACCATGATGGTTGGCACCATTCCTGAGTGTATGTGGTGATTTAGAGTTCTGGGGAGGTTTGTAGCTACAAGCATTTAATGAGAATTAAACCCATGGGTTGTCTACAATGAAAAGCTTCTCATGCAATACAAAGACAAGATGCTTTGATTGAGTTCTAGATGATTTTTGCCTTTGCTTGTTGCCTTTGGCGTTCATGGAAGGGAGGAAGGGATGGAGGTGTTGGAGTTGATGGTCAGTGAAGAGAACAAACCTCTTGGACCACCAATGCACACATTGTAGAGGGTGTAGCCATAGCTGATTGTTGGGGGGTTTGAAATGTGCATATTGTCAGTTAGAGAAAGTTTACATATCATTGGAATTGTCTAGTTGGATCCAATGCCTGTGACCCTGTGAAGTTCTGTGACATCATGAAAGGGGCTGATTGGGAATCGTACCTGCCAGGCGCAAGCCATGGCCCACTTACTGCTAGTAATTTCTAGGCAGGTTATAGTTCGTTTAGTTGAATAAAATGATGCCCAGTGCACCTTATTATCTGTGCTAGCATGTGTTTAAGAGTATATGAGATGAGCATACACTAGATATAGTAAAATAAATAGTTCTCTGGTCTTTTTGTGGCTGTTAGACCTTGATTTATGTGACCTATAAAATAAGCACCCATTCAGTTCGAGGGCATATGGATGGGCGCTTATTTTCATTACCTAAGGTGGTTGTCCCGGAATAAAATCCAATACTTGAAACATAATATCTCCACAGTTTATTGATGGATTGGCTTGAAACCTGGGCAATTGCATTTTGAATGCTTAGGCTAGGGTTTTGTTATGTGGTTGATCCCTAAATTTGCATGTAGTCAGTTTCTAGTGCTCTAGAGACTTGCAAAATGTGTTTTGGATCCAATGTGAGTGTTGCACTGCTGCCATCAAATTTTCATATGATATCACTTGTGTATGAATATTTTACAGGTCAATACAAATGATGTACACCCACACATATATAGACCACTTTGATGTGCTAACCAAGCTACAAAATTGGTGAAGATGTTAGACCAGTGAGGCAGTGGTGGTTCACCCATGAAAATCACACAAGATTAAGTCATGTTTTGAGCCCCCCACACTCTATTGGCTTGTGGCATCCTGAAAGACACTTGATGTTTTAGTACCTGCATATACCACTGTTTATCCCCATTTATAATTTATCTCTTATGCCCCATACCAGCACAGATAAAGGGATGCCACACTCCATGTTCTGACCTATCATGTTTCCTTTTCCTTGCATTTTCCAGTATATGTCCAAGTCTTCCTACACCAACTGGTAAGTTGTGGATGTGCAACTGCAGCAGCATGGTCACATGACTACAATCCCAGCGGGATTGTGTTGAGATATCGTGATCACAAAAACAATAAACATTTTTAAAATAAAATCAGAGTACCTAGGAAGTCATGGAGGTAGATTACAGAAGAGTCTCTACATAAATCCTATGTTTAGGGTTCTAGCCGAACCCAGACTAAGCAGAATGAAAGTGCCAAAAAATATGGTCATTCCCAGTAGATCCCTGTTGAGACCCCAAAACCATCCTGAAATCCAAAAAGAGACATGTTTCGTGCTCAGCTTGTAGGGTTTTTCTTATGTAAACTGTGGACCCAAATGCATAATCCAGGATTACCGTGGGAAAAGGGGGATGATCTTTTGAAAGGCGAAAACACCCCACTAATAAAAGCCGATTATTTCCATCGTAAACTCAGGGAATCAGAACAAAAGCATTACCACAGAAGGCTGGGAATGTGTTTTGGTCGAGCACAGTGTCTATGTGTGCCAAACTGACAGTGGGAACATGCATCATGGTGATTCATGTTGACGATATGCTGATGGCAGGGAGTTCAAAGATGGCAATGAAAGAAGTGAAGAAAGGGATCAGGAAACACTTTGAACTGCAAAATATAGGGGCTGTCAAAAGGCTACTTGGAATTCATGTAGAACGGGACAGAAAAGAGAGAATGGTAAAGCTGTCACAGATGGTGTATATTGAAGAAATCTCAAATTGATTCGGAGTAAAAGATATGTTCAGGGTAAACACACCCATGGACACGAATACTACCCTATTGAGATTGATGAGCCTGATTATGGAAGAACAAAAGGAGATGATGAAGGATATTCCTTACCATTCAGCGATGGGGTCATTGATGTACACATCCATGGTGACTCAACCTAATATTGCATATGCAGTACACAGGCTAAGCCAATTCCTGGAGAACCCTGGAAAGCTGCACTGGACCACTGCATTGTGTGTGTTACACTATCTTAATGGGATGAAGGACCTGAAGCTTACCTTAGGCAGAAGAGAACCTATCATACTGCAAAGCCATACAGATGCAGACTGGGCATCAAACATTGACGGCTGACGGTTAGTATCTGGGTACATCTTCTCACTGGGTAGTGGACCAATACCGTGGAACTTCAAGAAACAATTGTTGGTCACAAGTTCTTCTTGTGAAGCTGAATATGTAGCATCAGACTGGGAAACCAAAGAAGCGGTCTGGCTCCATATGCTGTTGGAACTGTTCAGTTACAACCAGAAAGGTCCAACAAATATTGAATGTGACAATATGGGAGCCATATCCCTTTTGAAGGAGGACTCTTCACATTCACATGCAAAACATATAGACATCAAGCATCATTATATTCGAGAATGGGTAGAAGCACACAATGTTCACCTTCAGTATCTCCTGACTGAGGACATGCATGCCGATATCTTGACAAAGGGTTTGGTCAGTCTGAAACACTAGAAATTTGTTAGGATGCTGGGTATGGTGCAAGACAATGAAAAGTGAGGAACAAAACCCCATTTTTCATTGAGGGGGTGTGTTGAAATATGACCTACACACATCCATTGGTGTTTAATAGCTAGACACCAATGATTTGGTTTGCACAAACTTCTTCTTTCAACCATTACATCACAATCATGAGAAGAGGCAAGACATATGTCTATCATCTGAACCAACATGTATATTAACTACAAATCTCCTAGTATAACATTAGGACTGGGTAATATATACAACTGTTATATCATGATTGTAAGAAGAGTCTCACATTAGGACTAGTTTTAATACTCAATATGATTAGTAATTGTTCCTCAAAGGAATTACAATATGAAGAATAAGGGGACATTCCGTTTCCTTCAGGGAATCATATCTGACATGTGCAAGCAATGGCCCACACCCAGCTAGTATAATTAATCTTCTTTGACATACGTGAATAGGTTTGCTGGCCAGGTAATTTACGTTTGAGGGCACACATGTGGGGATTGATGGTGACTGATAATGTAAGTGATGAGTTGTGCAATGAGCATCATTTGTACTTACTTGGGAATTTTCCATAGCTACTACCATACACAGTAATTGATGATATCCCCAGCCTTCTGATCAGTCAGGTCCATAGGAAGGTCTTCAAGTTGAAAAGATTGACTCTAAAGCTTGAAGTGTAGGACTCAGCCACCATCTGGGATTTGGATTCAACATTGAAAGCCCACTCTAAAATGCCAGACAACTTGAAAACTGTCAGTGCCCTGAAACATCAACATGAAGTCAAATATACACCATACTTGTCCAGATCATTGGACACCACCTCTGCAAGAACAAAGCAAACCACAATACCATAGCAGGTCACCAGCACAGATCCATTAGAACCTCATCCAGAATGTCCATCCCACCCTGACTGCAGCCAAAACTCCTCATGAAGGGCCTGGGGCAACAATGTGGGCATGAGAACAAGATGTCAGACATGGATGAAAGGCTGGTGTATATCTCTGGGTGGTGTGTAAAGGGGGACTCTGGAGTTCTGAAGAAGCATAAGCTAGCATCTATGGCTGCACCTAAGTAAACATGCATAGAGCAAGAAGAATGAAGAGACTTACAAAAGGTCAATGTACTGGGGGATTTTGATGTTGATACAGAGGTGAAAATGAGGTGAAGAGAAGACAAAGAGCAGCAACATTAGAGAGCAGCAAGACACTATGAAAGTTAAGGTCTGTAAATAAATAGATCATTAAATAAAAGCAAACTTACGTAGATCCTTAGGTGTGCAATTCGCATATGAAATACAGACACAGCCATCATTTGGATGATACCATAGCACAATTCGAGAGCTTGATCTTGAGGTGGGGTTCACCTGCCGCACCACAAATATTTGAGCAAAGGTCAGTTGAAACACAATATTGTGATAAAAAAAATAGGCTTACGTTGATGTATTTCCAGACTACATGGTTGGAGATGGCTGTTCGCGACCTTGGAGACATCATCCCAGCAGAGCGGCAGGGCACTAGAAGAGTGGGGGTAAGCAAACAAAAAGATCAGCAAATGGACTTTCCTTGCAATCTGGGTTCCAGTGTTGTTTGAGATGACCATGCAGTCTGATTTAAGTACTCCTGTTGGTCTTTATTCAAAAATATTGTGGGACAACCTGTCAACCACTGGTAAGTACTGGAAAAAATGCCTGGAAAAAGTGCAAAATACTTACTTCTAATTGATTTTCCCAGTGACACCCAGTGTAGTTCTGTGGAGCTGCCTTGGATTGTTTGCATGGATTGCTCACTGTTTGTACTCATGGATTATATTCCTGGATA
This sequence comes from Ramaria rubella, assembly GCA_015039355.1. Lineage (NCBI taxonomy): Eukaryota > Fungi > Basidiomycota > Agaricomycetes > Gomphales > Gomphaceae > Ramaria > Ramaria rubella. The sequence continues at coordinate 37,895 of MU134818.1, read as the reverse complement.
GGCCACTGTTTAGACCTGTGGAACCACCACCAACAAGCCATGGTGCCACCACTGATCACTTGCACAGGTAAGCCACCACCTGTACCTGTGGAATCTATATATTAAAGTGTGACAGTGGGTGGTGGGCGTTTTTAAGCACCCATTGATTTGCCATGCTTTGTCAGCCCAAAAGTTGGATCCTGGGCCCCACAGCAGCCCAAATAATTTCCAGAGAAATATAGGAAAAATCAAGGAGGCTTCTGGGACCTTTTTCCAAGAAAATACAATAATTCCAAGGGAGTGTCTTCCAGGCAAGTTTAGGGTTAGGGTTTGGTGTCCTGAGGCAGCCTGGAGTGTCAAAATAAAAACAGATGAGAATCTGAATCAATCAGACAATAATCTGTCAGAATCAGTGAATCAGAATCTGGACAAGCTGAATTCAAATCAGACAGATTGATCTCAATCCAACTCTGAATGGCCAAACTGATTCTGAACTGGTTAATCCAACTCCAAACTGATTCTGAATGGGACAATCTAACTCTGAATAAGATTAATCCAACTCTGAACTGGCCAATCTGATGAACCAGCTAATTTAACTCTGAACCACTGCAGCCAATGATTAATCTGATTCCAAATATAATCCAACTCCAAACCAGCCAATTTGATCCTGAACTGGCCAGGTTACCCAATTCTGAACTCACCAATCTGATGCTGATATGGCTGGTTTAACTCAAAACTGGTCAATCTGACTTCAAACTGGTCTGATGATCCAATTATGAATCAGACAATCTAACTCCAAACCAACCAAACTGACTCTGAACTGGCATCTAATTCTGAGCCAGGCAATCCAACTCTGAAGTGGAAAATACAATTTGGAATGGGACAATCCATGTCCAAATCAGAAAATTGGACTCTGAACTGTTGTTTTATATCAGTGCTGATGTGGGGTAAGTGTAAGAGGATGGCACAAGGGCAATGTAAGATGCCTCTAATCTTAGATCTGCACAATGTACATGAACTATCTACCACATATATGCGATGGGCACCTTTAAGATAACAGTTTGACACTATCTACAAATCAGACTAGGGCATTGCATGAGTAACAATTACTGTAACACCATATCTGTACTCTCAAAAACATGGAGAGTATGGGTATGAGATTTGGTCAAACATCTATGCATAAACATCCATAGATAGGAGTACCAGTACAGGTATACCTATGAAAAATATGCAGATACCTGCTGGTATCTGTGGATATCTGTGAAAAATGGAGAGTACGGGTATGTTTGGTGATTCACATACTCACAGATATGGTATCCAAGAGTATGGGTATGTACTTTCAAGGGGCCCTAAATCAGACTGCATGGTGCTCACTGATATCCACCAATTAAACCAACATGATACCTAAGTATGACTCACACAGCAGATATGTGTATGTGTTACATCAGAGATGGTTAAAGAGAGGAAAGTAAGTAGGAAGTGACATGCTGCATACTCCCCTGGAGTCCAGCATGATATAAAATAGAGCAGAGGTGTCAGCATATGGCCAAATCAGGCCAATATATGTTCCCCTTGCAGTAAGACTCTCAACAGGTTGCAGGTTGCATAGGTTTTACCTGCAGATACCTATATTCATACCCAGGAGTAATTTAGTTGTTGGGTTAGCCTGTTTAATAAAATATATATTATCTGTTTGCAGAACCCAACTAGCCAAAATAAACACAAATAAAAAATTACCCACAGGTCATATATGGGTACCCAGCACCTATTTACAGCTATTTTGCTGATGTAAGGTGGACTTCAAAAATTGATGTGGATTTCTATCTGCTGAAAGAAATATTCATATCTTGACAAATACAAAGTATTAGGCCATATAAATTAGTTTGTCATACTCAGAGAAATACAGGTTTTATTTCAATATACATATCTACACATATTATCTCATATTTGAAAATGAGGTCTGGGGAATGGTTAGGCTTATTCCTGGCCTATATGGGCTCAGAATGGCCTGAAACGTTGAGTATGTTGGAGCTAATAATGTTGTATTTCATCCCTCTGAAAAGCTTGTTTCAGAAGTTCCTCCTGCATTCTATAGGGTGCTGGTAATCTCCCCACCATGTTAGAAGTTTTCATTATAATTCAGGCCTCTCTCTAGGTCTAAGAGCTTTATTACACACTTATACATCTATTTCCAGGCTACTACTACGCATATATGTTATACAGAAGTCTGCAGCAGGACATTGGCATGATTACAAGTCTGTACAGGTCCATAAGTCTGCTTACCTTATAGACCTTTCACATGTGACAATAGGTTTCACGTCTCACAGTGTCACTGGATGCCTCACCACGTACCAGACCCATTCCAAAAACAACTAACATACTCCATCGACCTTCATCAATGTGTAATTTACCAACAATACAAGCTCAAATTCAACATAGCCCAGATCTCAGTCAATCTTGACATCTCCCATCATGTCGTGGAACGAATCCTTCAGTTGTGGCGTGATGAAGGAGAACTTACCAAACCAGGGCCTGGACGCTCTGGTCCCTGGAAAAAACTTATGAACCCGGAACAGATTGTGGTACGTCGTTGCATGACAAGGTTGCCAAGTAGCTGACATGCCACATAGCACCTGATCAAGCTCGTTGAAGGCCAGCCTAACCTCTATCTTGATGAGCCCTCATTGATGACCTGGGCATCATTGTTAGCAGGTCGACTATCTGGAACACATTGACAGAAGCTGGGCTGACAAGAAAAAAAGTATGTTCATATTCTGCTTTATTCTAACCATTCGCTGACCATATCCCTTTAGCTTTCTAAAGCTGCAGCTGAATGCAATCCCTCTGCCCGTGCCCGCTTCCAATACCTGATAGGTGGCAAGACCCCATACCACTTTGTATTTGTTGATGAGAGTAGGATGGATTGCCGCATGACATATAGGAGTCATGGCTGGGCAAAGAAAGGTGACCGTGCTTGAGTTAGTGCCAGATTTGTCCATGGTCTCAGGTATGTTGTTTACTCGTGTCATAACTATCTAACGTTCATTGTCGTGTGCATAGATATTCCTTGCTACCTGCACTTTGCAGTGAAGGAATCATTTTTTCTGACTTGCATCTAGGTTGTTACGATGGAAGGGAGTTTATTGACTATACCAGGCAACTTTTGGAACATATGAATCCATGGCCAGAGTGGTGTAGTGTCTTGATCATGGACAATTGTGGTATTCATCATTCGCCCATTGTCAAGGCTCTCTGCGAAGCCAAGTAAGCCATGTCTCCTTCAGTTCAATATTTTTCTGATTTGTTTTTCTCCTGTAGAGGTGTGCGGCTATATTACTTGCCAGGATACTCTCCCAACTTCAACCCAATTGAGAAGGTGTTCTCGTATGTCAAATCATTCCTATGCTGTCATGGTCCAGAAGTGCATGATGCTATGGACAGTAAAGACTTCAGTAGGGTTGAGTTCTGGATAGACAATGCACTTGGGACCACCATGGCAGAGAAGGCATGTGGATGGATGCACCACTCAGGGTATTGTTGATCGACTGTCATAAATAGACTGTAGTACCATACATGTATTGTCAATTATATGTTGTACTATCAGTCTATTTTATTATCTATCTTGAAGCTTATAAAACATCAATGAAGTGATTTTTAAACAAGTTAGTCATTCTATTCAAGGCTACCTAGTAATCTAAGAAACTAACTAATGCATAAGCGGTCAGGCATGCAAACCTTGTGCAAGGAATCTTTTGACTTGCTGGCATCTGCGCGAAAGTTTGTCATAAATGAAGGTGGTATTGTTCTCCTCAAACTGGAACCCCATTCCAATCTCCTGCAAACCCATATTGACGACTGTGTCAATATGCTTGTCAAGAAAATGAGCCACCGCAAACTTGGTCTGAATATTGTCCCAGTCCCTAGTCTGAGGGAATGCCTTCTTGCACTCTGACTCTTCACAGCTCACCGACCATTCCGCTACAGTGGGATATGGATTGGGGATATCAGATGGGCTGATGGACACGACACTGTTATCAGTGGTGATTTGTGGCTGATCAGCTGGGGGATCTGGTTGCGATTCTGGGGGAGAAGACCGAGGAAGCCCAGTTGCTGGAGTGTGAGGCTGGGGGTAGCTGACAGGGTGGGGGTGAGACTGGTAGCTGGCAGGACTTGGAAGAGGGAACATAGGGGTGTAGGGATTGGGTACTTCGTACTGAAACTGTGGGTGGGGAAACTGAGCATTGCTGTGCTGACCGATGAATTGTGGCATAAACTGCATTGGGAAACCAGATATGAACTGCAAGGGGGGTGAGGAACCATAGGGAGAGGGGAGGTATATAATCTGACGGGCAGCATTTGGAGCATTCGTGTTTGCTTGGGGGACCTCCGGAGCCACAGCATGACTGGATATAAGTTCAAGTGCCTCAGGAGGCGGCGGGCCACTCTCCCATCCCTTGAAGCAATCACCCTTGGGGGGGCAGTAGACCATGACATCCGTCTCACCCTGCGCCTGGGACAAGTATCAGCAAGCTGGAAAAAAATGAAAGAAAAGGAAAATATTACCAATTTATTACTCCACAGGTGGCATTGATTATATCCAACAGGGTAATGCCAGCCCTGTTTGTCAACGTGACAATGGTCCTCCTTGTGGCAAACCTCTTAATAAATATTTATTCTAATCCATGTTATACTCTAGCCTTGTCTTTGCAATACCTCATAAGCAGCTCAATTACCATGTGTGGAGTTGGCTTGATTCCGCTTAGGGTTTCTGCCGATGACAGTTCGTAAAGAGAGAGGCTGGCATATGGTGAGACTCAAAATAGCACAGATTAAAAGATTTACTCACCAGAAATCATATATACACGACAGAACAGCGCATATAGCACTGCACCATTGACACACGGATGAGTCCCAGTGCCCAAAAACAATGCTGAGGATACTCAGCATGCTGCAGACCATTTTTCCAACAAAAGGACCTTCCGGACATCTCAAGTCTGCTATCACTGGGGGGATGAGCAGATTTTTAGTGTAAAAAATGTGATAAAAATGCTTTTTCCTTACAGATTATTCATTCACTGTTCTGGTTGAAAAATCTCCCAAAAATGCTGCTTTTTTATCAAGTTTTCGGACCTGAAAATCTGATACATATTTCACAATTATAGGAATGGGAAATGGATGTAAAATGTGAGAAATAATGAATTTACTTGTTGATTTCATGCCACAAAAATGTAAGGACAATCTTGGTTTTCATTGACATTTTCAACAGAAAAGAACCAAAATTTATCCAAGATTTCATAGTAGAAAAAAGGTGAGAAAATTAGTAAAATATATGAGATTTTCATGAGATTTTTCAAAACTATTAGCCAATGGATAATCCAACATTTTTCTTTAGTTTTTGCTCTTTAAGTTTTTGCTATAGGAAAAACCTGATGGATAAATGTTTATCCCTTGGATAATCATTCACCCATAGGCAATATATAACAAGTTTTCTGAACCGAAAATGCAATGAAAAAGTCAATGGATAAGAGTTTATCCCTTGGATAATCATTCACCCATAGGCAATATATAACAAGTTTTCTGAACCGAAAAGGCAATGAAAAAGTCAATGGATAAGAGTTTATCCCTTGGATGATCATTCACCCATAGGCAATATATAACAAGTTTTCTGAACCGAAAATGCAATGAAAAAGTCAATGGATAAGAGTTTATCCCTTGGATAATCATTCACCCATAGGCAATATATAACAATTTTCTGAACCGAAAAGGCAATGAAAAAGTCAATGGATAAGAGTTTATCCCTTGGATGATCATTCACCCATAGGCAATATATAACAAGTTTTCTGAACCAAAAAGGTCATGAAAAAGTTAATGGATAAGAGTTTATCCCTTGGATAATCATTCTTCCATATGGGGTAAATGTTCTGCCTATGGCAGAATGATTATCCAAGGGATAAACTCTTATCCATGGACTTTTTCATTGCCCTTTCAGTTCAGAAAACTTGTTATATATTGCCTATGGGTGAATGATTATCCAAGGGATAAACTCTTATCCATTGACTTTTTCATTGCATTTTCGGTTCAGAAAACTTGTTATATATTGCCTATGGGTGAATGATTATCCAAGGGATAAACATTTATCCATCAGGTTTTTCCTTAGCAAAAACTAAAGAAAAATGTTGGATTATCCATTGGCTAATAGTTTTGAAAAATCTCATGAAAATCTCATATATTTTACTAATTTTCTCACCTTTTTTCTACTATGAAATCTTGGATAAATTTTGGTTCTTTTCTGTTGAAAATGTCAATGAAAACCAAGATTGTCCTTACATTTTTGTGGCATGAAATCAACAAGTAAATTCATTATTTCTCACATTTTACATCCATTTCCCATTCCTATAATTGTGAAATATGTATCAGATTTTCAGGTCCGAAAACTTGATAAAAAAGCAGCATTTTTGGGAGATTTTTCCACCAGAACAGTGAATGAATAATCTGTAAGGAAAGGGCATTTTTATCACATTTTTTACACTAAAAATCTGCTCATGCCCCCAGTGTATCAATCTGTTTGGAGGGAACAGAAGGCAGCGCATGAGCCTGATCACCAATTCCGGAGTCACCTGCACATGTCCTATGACAGTGGCTGAACTATCCCACTGGAGGATAGCAATCCTGAGAACATAGAAATAAGATAAGTCAAAGTTTAAAACAAATAACAGCATTGGCACTCACATCATGCCACCAATGACAGGCAAAAGATTGAAAACCATGCTAAACGTTTTGAACGGTGATGAAGTTTTCAACTTCAAAAAGATACCAATAAGCCCCAAAAATGTGACAACAATGATTCCAAGTGTCTTTGAGGCTCCGGAGATCTCTCCTGCCATCCTGCTGTGCAATGTCAAAAAAAACCAGCCCCTAGGCAAACCTACTGAAGCACACAACCTTCCAAAGCGATCTTTTGGAATAAATACCTCAAGGGATATTATAGGAATGTCATTAGAAGGTATATACACAGAAAACCACCTAAAATGCCACTTACAGTGCACTGAGCAGGACAGAAGCAGTGTCAAAGACTGTGGCAGCAATGAGGAAGGATTCAGAAGAGGAAAAAGGTGGCATCCAACTCCTGTTATAGCAAAGGTAGCACTCAAAGTCTTAGGAACAACAGGGAGGATGTGCATGGTGATGAGCTGGGTGGCTTTTGACAACATAAGCAGCTCACAGCTGCGGTTGTGGTCAGTTTCAGTGCAACTCACACACACCTGTTGTTCAGAATGCCAAAGGTGAGCGGAATCTCTTCATACACAGTGATTGAGTTTTACTTGGGGTTTTTGTCCATTTTCCAGAGCCTCCCAATGTATAAAACAAGTCACGAGTGAGCTGTGAGTGACCTCCTTGAGCATATTAGAAAAAATACGACTCATGTAGATGCCTATAAGCCATGTACAATGCTTATTTCTTATTTCTTTTATTGTACATGCAATTTTCTACCATGGAAAGCTTTGTGTTGGCTAAATATTCAGAAAAACACCTAATATGCCCTGTAACTAGCTGCCATGAAAGCTTGCTTGAGAATGGCTGTAAAACAAAACATTTTGTTAGGATTAAACTTACCTTTTGGAAGTTCCATACTCCAGGATTTGAGACCCACAGGTGCACAAATAGGTGCTGAACAGGCCCAACTGGCTTCCCAAACCTGATTTTCAGATGTGAGACAATACACGTAGATATCTATATGTAAAAAAAGACTGTATTTTCCTGAGCATTACAAGCTAATTTATAGGATCTAACACTTTGTATTTGTCGAGATATGATAATTTCTTTCCACGGATAGAAATCCATGTCAATTTTTGATGTCTGCCTTACGTCAGCAAAATAGCTGTAAGTGCCAGGTCAAGATTTGACCCAAGGGTTCTCACATACCCTTACCCACAGGTCTAAGCCATTGAGAGCCTTAGTGTGGTGGAACACCATCATTTGGGGCAGAGCTTGCCAATGCAAGTGGCCAGTCTGAACACAAATCAGAAAATTCATGTCTAAATCAGACAATCCAGTAAGAATCAGACCATCTGTCTCCAAATCAAACAATATGTCTCTGAATCAGGCAATCCAATTTTGAATCAGAAATCAGACATCCAAATCAGATTTGAACAATTTCCAGAGTCCAAATTGAACAGTCTGATTCTGAACTGGACAGTCCAACTCCCATGTGAACAATTCAACTGGCCACTCTGAACCAGACAAGCTAAGTCCACTTCAAACAATCCAACTCAAAAAAAGACAGTCTGAAATTTGAATCCAACAATTCAAGTCACAATCCAAGGCACTGTTGGAATAGACCTGTGAGTCCCTAATAATATGGTATTACCATGTTTGATCTTTGTCAATTCTATGTCACAGTCTCTTGGGGAACCAACTGGAACAGAGTAAAACTGCTTCTCAATGAAGATGCTGTAACAATGAATATTGTATATGAAGATGTTCTGCTTCATCCATCTTGAGTAAGTGAGACTTGATATGATATGGCACTATGGCTGACCCTCCAACAGAGTGTTGGTTTAGGATAATGTAGAAAAAAAAACAAGTGTTAGTGAGGCTGTATACAGTGTATAGTGATTTTAATTATGCAGAAAAAATGCCAAGCTTTAGCAAGGTGATGTAGCTGTGTAAGAATATAATTTTCACTATGTAAAAATCCACCAAATTCTAAATGGGGTGCTGTGTGAAGCACAGGTTACTCATCTAGTAACCATGATTAACAGGTGGACACTGATGAGTTCTGACCCACCAAAAACATGTGTGGATGTTTCGGTGGGAGGGAAATTCATGGCATTGCCATGAAACTGGGATATCCGGTGGGTCAACCACCAGGTTCTGGTGGGGATTTCTCCTGCAGTTCTGATTCCCTGAGTTTACAAAGGAAAGAATCGGCTTTTACCAGTTGGAGCATTTCAGCTTTCAAATAATCATGCACATTTTCCCATGATAATCTGGGATCTTGCATTTTTGTCCACAGATTACATAAGGAAACTGTGCAAGTGGACCACAAAACACGTCTCCATTTGGGTTTTTCAAAAAGTTTTGGGGTCCTGGTGGGGTCACTGGGGGAACAACCCAATGTCTGGGGCCTCCATTCTGGCCAGTTCTTGACAATCACTCACAGGGAACATCCAAATTTGTCTGGGGGCACACCCAGACCTCTTCTTCAACTTCCTAGGTCACTCATTTTGGTTTTCAGCCTCTTTTTTTTTTGTTTGCCACCAGTATCTTAAAGTATCCAGCCCAGGATTATAGTCACATGACTGCATTTCTGTCCACAAGTCCACCGACTCACATATATTCATGCCATGTTTTATTCCTGCCCCATGTTGTTATAGTTTTTTGTGTTATGAACAAGGAACTCCATTGAAGAGTGATGTACATGTATTGATGTATGCTTTAATTGAACCACTAGACATGGAACTAATGCATACATCCTCCACATGTTTTTTCTACACTGTTGGAGGTCGGATGAACACCTGGATATGTAGACACATACTTACACATGCACTGGAAGTAATTTCATGTCTACTAGAAACCCTTGCAGTCTGAACCCTACTTCCATCTCAATTTCTTGGCCGTATTGCTAGGTAAGCATCATGGTCGTGGTTTCTCATAGTTTTGAAGCAGCCATCTGTGTTTCAGAAGGACCAAGGGATCCTGGGGTTCATCAGTGCCATGGAATAAAAAAACCACAATTACATTCTCAATTCCAAGGGATTTCAGCCATATATCTTAATCATTTGTCATAGTCTGGACTCTGTGCCTAATAATCTAAGTTTTCTGATTATCATATATCAGGAAAGTTGAACCTTGGGGATGAGTAAGCCTATGATAAATTTCACTCTTTATTACTTGTGCAACATCACTGTCCATGGTTATCCTGGTGAGAATGATGGACTGCTGAGTTCACAATGTCTGTTCATATGTGGAACATAATAAGTTTATTGTTTGCTTGACAGGGTGGTCTCGCCTAGTCGGTGCATTTATATTCATATTTTTCCAATTTTATGACATATATATATGCATGTGTAAAAAAACTAGGAGCCTTGTTTTGTATGGATGTTTGAGTCTGTGTAGTGCTAATGTCCCTACTCCTCATGGTAGTCAAAGGTGAACACTGTTTTTGGGCACCATTGATGGTGTGTGTATGCTCATTCTGATTCCCTGAGTTTACGAAGGAAAGAATCGGCTTTTATTAGTGGGCTGTTTTGGCCTTTTAAAAGATCATCCCCCTTTTCCCACAGTAATCCGGGATTATGCATTTGGGTCCATAGTTTACATAAGAAACCCCTACAAGCTGAGCACGAAATATGTCCCTTTTTGGATTTCAGGATGGTTCTGGGGCCTCCATGGGGTTCTACTGGGAATGACCATTTTTTTGGCACTTTCATTCTGCTTGGTTTGGGAGCACCTTTGATCCCAAACATGGAATTTATGTAGAGACTCTTCTGTAATTGGCTTCCACAACTTCCTAGGTACTCAGATTTTATTTTAAAATTGTTTGCTGTTTTTGTGATCATGGTATCTTGTCACAATCCAGCTGGGATAGTAGTCATGTGACCACACTGGGTCCACAAGCAGATGGTACTGGTGACTCAAACTTACATGTCAAAACTCTCAATTTTCTTTGGACACTTGCAAGGCTCTTTGAGTTCATCAGCAAATTCTTTATTTTATAAATAACTACAGTACATAAGCAAAAGTCATAAGGACAGTGTATTTATATCCACAGTGGAGGGCGGCAGCAGTGTGCAGAGGGTGCAGAGGGGTCTAGGAAGGCAGCGGTGATGTACACAAAGCACAGAGGGGGACAGGAGGGCAGCGGGAGTGCACTGAGGGTGTGGTGGGAGTGATAAGGGTGGTGGGGGAGGGCAGAGGGTGAAGATTAGTCTAGGAGGGCAGAGGGTGAAGATTAGTCTAGGAGGGCAGAGGGTGAAGATTAGTCTAGGAGGGCAGAGGGCGAAGATTAGTCTAGGAGGGCAGCGGTGGTGCACACAAAGCGTGGAGGGGGCGGGATGGCAGTGGGGATGGCATGGAGGGGGGCGGGGTTGTGGCAGCCTGTGCGTGCTGGGACGGACGTAGGCTGGGGCTGTGCAGTGGTCTGGGACAAGGCGTGGAGGGGGTGGGGGCGACGTGGATGAAGTGGCAGGGTGTTGAGTGGCGCCGCAGAGGGCGTCCAGGTGTGGGGATGACACGGACAAGGTGGGGCAATGTGGAGAGGGTGGTGGGGCATTGAAGGGTGCTGAAGAGGTGTGCGGGTGATGCGGAGGGGGTGGGGGCTATGCTGAGAGCATGTGGGTGACACAGATGAGGTGGCAGCAATGTGGAGATGGGGTGGCGATGCGGATGGGGTGGGGACAATGTGGAGAGCATGGGGTGACACTGGAGTGTGGCGAGGTGTTGAAGGGTGCGCAGAAGGGCAGGTGTGTGGAGGTGACACGGATGGGGTGGGGGTAACACTGAGAGCGTGCAGGTGATGCAGATGAGGTGGCGGCAATGTGAAGATGGTGGTGGTGACACGGATGGGGTGGGGATAACGTGGAGAGCGTGCGGGTGTGTGCACACTGCAGGGGAAACGAATGGGATGGGGGTGACGTAGAGAGTGTGCGGGCGTCGTGGATGGGTGGCGGCATTGAGTGTGCAGGTGTGGATGTCGCAGCACGCAGCTGCGTGGCTTACATGCAGTCCTCGACCTTTTGAAGGTCCTCTGGCGTGGATGTGGCCCATCTGGGGCCATCGGGTGGTTGTGGCCCATGTGGTGTTGGTCTTGGGTGGCAGCAATAACGTGCTGACATGACAGCATACATTTTAGGCACCAGATCTTGCAGAGGTTGCACGGTCCGGCACTTATTTCAGCCTGAATACAAAGTAAGATGTTGACGTAAGATGTTGGCGTAAGATGTTGGCTTCTCACTATACCACAAATGTCTACAACACTAGGTGTAATTCCACCTCATAATTCTTTGGTCTGGTATAGGTGAATTACAAAAGTTCCTTACATAAACCATTCAGATTGTGTGACATAGTTAGTGTTGCTGTGACTCGACTACAAGTTGACTAGTAGTCATAGTCTGGTCAAGTTGTGACTATAAAAGTCACAACTATGATGTGACTACACAGTGACTAGGCTAGAGACTACAGAATATCTCATGTCTGTAGTCACTTCCCTGCCAAAAATGCAACTATCTAGTTGTAGTCACAATTTTTTGCGGCTAATAGTCACAACTACAAGGTGACTATGACTACAACTACAGATTTTTGAGGTGACTACAGTAGTCATAGTTGTGACTATTGTAGTCACAACCAGGCTAGCCTGGTCATGGCAACACTAGACATAGTATGACATTTAGTTTGAACTCTGTTGATTGCATCTTCTTTCATCATGAACAACATCACTTGCACATTGCATGCTGGTGTATGCAGGTTTCTAAGGATGCAGATTAAGCTGCTCCACCATGTGGTAAGAACTCATACTGAGGGAGAACTGTCAGGGGGTGTCAGGGTGACAAACATAGGGGAATCAGCTTCTGTCATGCAGAGCAGTGGCCCATTTCACAAGTTGAACATATGATTCTTAGTAGAGTGACCAAACCTGCACCTGTTCAGGGAAACAAGGCAATTGTGTATCACCAAGATCTTCGGACTTAAAGAAACACATCCATATTTATATACTAAAGCTTGCCCCTTGATGTCAAAATCCACTTTGATATCAGTACTATGACCAATAATGTTAAGCAAAAGAAGGAAAAATTGACAAGGCTAAGGCAAAGTACAATTATGAAATTAGTTTTCCATGGTGCCACCCACATTCACCTAATAGGATGTACTATATTAATTCAAGCACGGAGAGCCAGTTCTAAGCCAGCTTCAGCAAGATTGTTGATGCAGGGGGGCACCAAGGTGCCTGTGGTGCCTGTGCATACCAATGGAATGTGGGCACATCCTCTCTGTCTCACAGGTGCAAGGGAGTGGAATGGGGAGGTAGCCACAAGACTGCACCATTTCCTAGGTTATCCATGTGGAAGGCCCTGGGAAATGGTGCTAGCTTTGGCAGGGCTGTCAGTGCAGAGGTACCGAGCTGGAGATGCATCCTCTCTGTCTCACAGATGCAAGGCAGAGGTAGCCACAAGACTGCACCATTTCCTAGGTTATCCAGATGGAAGGCCCTGGGAAATGGTGCTAGCTTCAGCAGGGCTGTCAGTGCAGGGGTACCAAGCTGGCTGAGGGGCCTGTGTGTACAGATAGAATACAGATGCTAGGCAGTGAAATGGGGAGGTAGCCGTGATACTGCACCATCTAGTTGGCATACCAAGCTGGTTGTGGGGCCTTCCCATCATGCAAAGATGGCAGATGCATCATCAACCATCTCACAGGTGCTAGATGGTGAGCAGGATGGGGAGGTGGCCACATAACCACACCATTGCCTAGACCAAGCTGGCTGTGGGGCCTTCCCCTCATGCAATGGTGACAGATGCACCATCTACTGTCCCACAGATGCGGGACAGTGGGCAGAATGGGGAGGTGGCCACATCACTACACCATTGCCTGGACCAAGCCGGCTGTGGGTTGTGGGGGCCACGATGGCAGGCCTGTGGCATTGATGGCAGGGGTGTGGGGACAACAACAGCAGGGGCATGGGGTCAACAGCAGGGGTGTGGGGACAATGGTGGCAGGGGTGTGGGGACAACAGCAGAGGGGGTGTGGGGACAACAGCGGTGGGGGTGTGGAGACAATGGCGGCAGGGGCATGGGGACAACAGCGGTGGGGGTGTGGAGACAATGGCGGCAGGGGTGTGGGATCGATGTCAGGCATGTGGCATTGATGCTGGGCTTGCGGGGTTGATGGCGGGGGCATGGGGTCGATGGCTGTGGGCCTGTGGCATCAATGGCAGGCCTGTGGCTTTGATGGTGGGGGCGTGGGGTCGACACCGGGCTTGTGGGGTGGACAGCATGCTCGCAGAGTGGACACTGGGCTCGTGGGATCGACGCCAGGGGAGTGTCATTGACACTGGGCTCGCGGCATCAATGTCAGGGGCGTGGTGTCAACACTGGGCTCGCGGGATCGACAGTGGGGGCCTGTCATCGACGCCAGACTCGCACAGTCGATGGGGGGGTGTAGGGTCAACAGCGGGGGCATGGGGACAACGGCGGTGGGGGTGTGGTGTTGCCACCAGGCCTGTAGCTTCGATGGCGGGGGCATGTGGCGTTGACGCCAAGTGGGGTCGACAACGGGCGTGTGGCGTTGACGCCAAGTGGGGTTGACAATGGGCGCGTGGGGTTGACAATGGGCGACAGCATGTGGGGTTGCACAACAAAACTGCAGTGCAGTCCCACGATCATGTGACTGTGATAGTATATACTTAGCAGTCAGGGAAGCATATGTCCTGCTGCTAGGAAAATTAGGATGTAGTTGGAATAAAATTTTCCTACAAAAACTATCAAAAAACTTGCATTCAACTCATAATTACAGTATCAGCCCAAATGGAGGTATAGCTGGAAAAAGCCCAGTGAGACTCATGTAGTTTGTCCAATCCATAGCTATTCATATAAGGACTCAAAAATCAATATGACTCCACCATTCTATCTGTCCTGTCTACTTTCAGTTTACCAAAAAGAATCTTATGTCTCAGAGATGGTGCCATATTTTTGATGTATGTATCGTCTGAAAAACAATCTATCCGCATTAGGAATTTGAGTTTCATATCAATCAAAACCTGAAGATAACCATCATGTTGAGACACAAAACTTCATTTTTCCAATATTTCTCTTCTTTCAAAGCCAATGCACAACCATGGGTCAGGTGGCCCCTAGTTCATTGCATAATGCATGACACTGCCCCCAAGCATGCAGACTGGCCTGTGGCTCATAAAATCACACATAATACTGCCACAGAGCAAGCATAGGTGATAGCCCTAGCTCCAACCAAAAACCCTTCATACCATCAGCTATTATATTCACTCAATGAAGGCAGTCAACCATTCAATGAATAAAAAATGGCCAAATCATCACCACATGTTTTGAAACCACCTATATCTAAACGCAAACACTCCACAGTATTATGGGTACTATATACCTATTTTTTCATGTTTATCATCATAATTAAAAGCATGAACATGGTTGGAGCTAATGAGTCTCAGCACTTTACTAATCCCAATGAGGCCACCCTTGAAGGTTCTATGCCCATTCATTCAGGGAGGGAACAATCACAACTCCTGATATGTTCCAAGTATTGTGATTCCCTATATGATGCTCCACACCACCTGGTTCATCTGCCACATGTGGATGCATCAAAATTTATATGTCATGTACAAGTATGTTACACTAGCATTGAGTTGCAGTATGAAATGAAATATGTTCATGGTGTGTTTGAAGGTACTCATGTATCTAAATTGTTATTCACAGCCCAGAATGCTCATGATCCACTTCATAAGTGGATTTACATTGTAACAAGCATTTATATTGATGTTAGTGCAGATTGTGCCTGTATTGCATGGTATATTGCTATCAAAGCTATTTGGAAGTTCATAAGCCAACATGAATTTGAAAGATTATTATTTGCTCATATGGACATGTGCCAGCAAATTGTGCATTGCAATACAGATGGTCTTTTAGTAAAGCAGGTCATTAGGCTCTCCATGTACCAAGCCCAAAGGATAAAGGGAGACACATTCCACACTTCAAGAATAAGTATGGATGTACTCCAACTAATGAAAGTTTCTCTCCAAGGTAGCGATATATTAGGGCATCATCATACACAGTTGACATATCTAATAGAGTCCCTATGGGACACAAAGGTGGTGGAGTGCCCAAATTGAATCCCAGCCCCAAATCATCACTAAATTTCACTGGACTTGAACTGTCTCAATTCACAACAGCCCTGCAATTGGGACTATTTAAAGGCACAATAAGATATAAATATGTGGATTACATTGGTCTCACTGATGCAACATTGAATATATTTGAGGATCCATTGCTCCAAAGTGTGGTTATTCCCATTAAACAACTTGCCTTTAGACTTCCCATCAAGCATCTGCTTCTCATAGCTGAGAAACATTATATTACTGTGAGCAATCATACCACACTAAAATAATTGCAGGCAATTTTCAACAATCATGAGGATTGTACATCCTGCAAAATTTATGTGTCTGTGTTTAAAGATAGCACTGTAATGGTAGATAAAATTCCCAGTGCAGCGTCTGAGAAAAATGGGTCGAAATTACCCACAGCTAAATCTAAAAAAAAGTTAGCATCAGGTTACAAAAGCAACAGTTACATGTGAAAACAATTCCACATGTCAATGCTGAAACTCTATATCTAGATGAACCTTTTCCACCACCACTTCAATCAAGAGAAGATTATAATCACATAATTCATGGTTTCCTTAAAGCTACAGATATGAAATCACAGATCCATGAAATAGGCTGCCATGTATGTGGTACACTAACTAAATTAAGTGATGCCACTTTAGCAAAGGATGCACAAGTAGATTGGAGTATTCTTGACCAAACAGGGCAAGGGATAACTATAAAAGAAAGAAAGAAAGTGACAGATGAATGCACAGAGTGGAAAGGACCTGTGCTTGACAAGACCTGTGTGCATATATTTGTCCTGATTGCTTGTCAAAGCTTAAAAAAAGGACTGTGCCTCTGATGTCCCTGGTCAATGGTAACTGGCTTGGGAAAATATCCATACAGCTCCAGGGGTTGAGTTATACTGAGAAGTTGCTTATCTCCAGAGTGAGAAAGAATTATTGTGTGATCAGAGTGAAGTCTGGTTTCTTTAAGATGTGTGCTAATGCAGTGTTGTTTCCAAACCCAACCCTTAAAATATATCAGGCTCTGCCAATTAACTGTGATGAGTTGGATGATGTACTGGCCTTTGTTTTCACAGGCCCAACTAAACCAACCAAAAAAGAACTTCGCAGGATTCCTTTGCTTGTGCGCTCAAATAAAGTTCATGAGGCTCTGACATGGCTTAAATGCAATCATAAAGATTATTTTGACTTGGATATATCTATTCACAATTTAAACTCTTACAAGGACAATGAGATCCCAGTGACTATTGAATACCATGAGCCTCATTTCAATAAACATGCTCAGTCCACAAGTATTCATGATCTTGAAGTGGAGGAAGGTACACCAGAAGGTGACTGTCCCTTCATGGTTCATGGGCTCACAGGAGATGAGCTTCCTATTCATGACAGCAAAAATTTAATAGCTATTGCCATGGAGCATTTACAAAATGAAGGAAGTATGTTAGGTGTGGGTCAAGCCAGTCTGCCTGCTTAAATATATGACCACCCTCAACTTTATCCACAAGTATTTCCTGGGCTATTTCCATATGGTCTTGGTGGAATTGGAAACATGAATGGTGCTGTGAAGGTCCCAGACAAGCTGTGCCTTAAACATCTCATGCTTTACCATGATAAAAGGTTTCAGACTGACCCTGACTTCCCTTTGGTTGCATTTAATCACATGAAAATTAAAGATTCTTCCACTGGGAGTTTCTTATTGGCAGATAGGATTCATTTTGATAGCATTGTGGATTGTCTGCTCTCTATTGGTATCCCAGTGATGACAAGTATGATCCATTGGATAAAAAATAACAAAATGGTCAAGGCTGTGACTGTAGAAGAGAAAGCAGGTTACCAACTACTTAATGACTTGGATCATGTTTCCAGCCATGTGGAAGGCTCTGGAACAACCAGAAAGTTCATGCAGAATGAATGTTGGTCATTGTTGGCTTATCTAGGAGCTCCAACATGGTACATCATGTTTGCTCCTGCAGATGTCAAACATCCCATTGCTCTGTACCTTGCTGCACACAAGGAAAAAATAAGGCCAGTGTTAAACACAGAGGATGGTCATTACAAGCTAATAGCTGACAATCCTGTTGCAAGTGCCAGATTCTTTAACATCCTTGTTCAAGCTTTTCTAAAGCATGTACTAGGTCATAATGAGAAGAAAGCAGGTTTATATGGACAGAGTTCAGGATATTATGGCACTGTAGAACAGCAAGGTTGCCTCACATTGCATCTGTACATGCTACTGTGGATTCAGAACAGCTTGTCACCACTTGAAATCAGAGCACGTGTTATGGATCCAACTTCTGATTTTCAAAGGACACTTGTAGAATATTTAGAGAGATCACATCAAGGAGAATTTTTAAATGGTACAGTGGAGGATGTCCAGGAAAGAATAGACAGTGCCAAAGACATGAAAGGGTATATGGACCCAACAACAACTTTACTGGGCATGCCTCCATTGCCTTGTATTACTGGTAATTGCAAAAAATGCCCACATTGCAAGACAGATGATATATGGTGGCAAAAATTCTATGGAGAGGTGGATGACCTTGTTTGGAGATCCAACCGACATTCATGTGGTGAAAAGACATGCAAGAAAACCAAGTGGCGAACTTGTAAAGCATGTTTTCTTAGAGAGCTTCATCAACACAGTGAGGTTGATCCTAAGACTGGCCACATCAATCTTAAAAAAGGTGAAGCTTGGATAAATACATTTACACCCATTGTCACATATCTTCTTAGATGCAACAGTGATGTGACAAGCCTACTGTCTGGAACAGCCATCAAATCTGTGATTGCATATGTGACAGATTATGTGTTTAAAAGCCCTCTCAAAACATATGGTATATTTGAGTCCATAAAAGATATTTTTGATAGGAATGCTGAAATGTTAAACAGTGAAAAGCCCAGACAAGAGAAAGCCTGTAAGCTGTTGACATCTATTGTTAACTCAATGACAACCAAGATGGAGATTGGTGCCCCAATGGCCAGTGCATACTTGCTGGAGCAACCAGATCATTATACCTCTCATAGGTTTAAACCTTTTTATTGGATGCCATTTGTCAGGCAAGCCCAAAGTTCATGGCCTATTCAAACAGATTCTAAGATACCTGGGTCAGTATTGCCCATACAAAAAGACCAAGTGATATTAAGAGTAGTGAAAGGAAAATATGCAGCATTTTCAGTTGTATCAGACTACACATTAAGACCAGAATTTTATGATGATATTACTGTCTATGACTGGATGTGCCAGGCTCATAAAGAAAAGGGCCAAGTGAAACTTTGTCCACCTGATAAAGATGATAAAACACAAGTGGATTTAGAAGGTGAGCGATATATTTCAGAATATGACACTGAAGATGAGGGACATGGAACTGCTTCTCCAAATTCTACTGGTCCATTGACTCCTGGAGAACGTAAGCGCAAGCATGTAGAGGATTACAGTATAGATCAAGAGGACACAGATGACATCATAGATGAAGATGAAATTACATTAAATGATATGAAATTCCTGGATGGTCACCCACAGCGAGATTCACATAGAATCAAGTTTTCCCCTGACAGGCAAGGATTAGTTCCTAATTTCCTAGGTGGTACAATACCAAGGAGAGATAAGGGGGACCATGAATATTACTGTGCAACAATGTTGACATTATTCAAACCATGGTGCACTGGATTTGATCTCAAGAATGATTTTGAATCATGGGAAGATGCATTCACCTCTTATACTTTTACAGATAGACAACTGCAAATAATGAGTTTTATGCAGATAAGATTTGAGTGCAATGATGCCTGAGATGATTATTGTTCACAATGTCTTAAAGGCCATGCTGTATCAAAAGACAACATTTTTTTTTATGATGACAATGACCAAATTGAAGATGACTATGAGGATCTACTCTATGGACAACTGGACTTGACAGACATGCAATTGGAAGATGTTTTAAATAAAGGGTGCAAAATATTAGCTAAAGAACATGGAATGCACACTGCTGAGCAGATTGCAATGACTTCTGGGTGGCTGGATGACTGCTTAGATAACCTGCCACCCCTTGAGGAGTGCATACCCATTGATGGGAAGGGAAATACCCCACCAGAATGGAGAACCATTCTGGAAAATGAGAAAGAAAGACATAGATGCCCTGCCTACATAATATAAGTCCAGCAGGTGCACAACATAACGCACTTGCACCTTGTAATTCCACTGATTTTGCACCAGATCAAGTTAACATACTTGATGCCAGCTATTTACTGAATGATGTCCAAGCTAAGCAAGCCATACACAAACAGCAGGTAGATGACACCATAAATGTATATGGTTTGAAACCAGACCAAGAACATACCTTTAGGATTGTGGGAAACTATGCTGTCCAGCCTTCAGGTGAACAATTAAAAAGGTACTTGGGTGGAATGGCTGGAACAGGAAGATCACAAATGATTAAAGCCTTGGCTCATTTCTTTGAAGAGCATAATGAACCTCATTGGTTTCAATTAATGGCCCCTACAGGTGCTGCATCAGCACTGATAGGAGGCACCACATACCATTCATTGTTGGGGATCTATCCCAAACTATCAAGATCTGCTAAAGTGACACTGGGGGCATGAGCAGATTTTGAGTGTAAAAAATGTGATAAAAATGTGTTTTCCTTACAGATTATTCATTCACTGTTCTGGTTGCAAAATCTCCCAAAAATGCTGCTTTTTTATCAAGTTTTCGGACCTGAAAATCTGGTACATATTTCACATTTATAGGCATGGGAAATGGATGTAAAATGTGAGAAATAATGAATTTAATTGTTGATTTCATGCCACAAAAATGTAAGGACAATCTTGGTTTTCATTGACATTTTCGACAGAAAAGAACCAAAATTTATCCAAGATTTCATAGTAAAAAAGGTGAGAAAATCAGTAAAATATATGAGATTTTCATGAGATTTTTCAAAACTATTAGCCAATGAATAATCCAACATTTTTCTTTAGTTTTTGCTAGAAAAAACCTGATGGATAAATGTTTATCCCTTGGATAATCATTCACCCATAGGCGATATATAACAAGTTTTCTGAACCGAAAAGGCCATGAAAAAGTCAATGGATAAGAGTTTATCCCTTGGATAATCATTCACCCTAGGATAAACTCTTATCCATTGACTTTTTCATGACCTATTCGGTCAGAAAAAATGTTATATATCGCCTATGGGTGAATGATTATCCAAGGGATAAACTCTTATCCATTGACTTTTTCATGACCTTTTCGGTTCAGAAAACTTGTTATATATCGCCTATGGGTGAATGATTATCCAAGGGATAAACTCTTATCCATTGACTTTTTCATGACCTTTTCGGTTCAGAAAACTTGTTATATATCGCCTATGGGTGAATGATTATCCAAGGGATAAACATTTATCCATCAGGTTTTTCCTAGCAAAAACTAAAGAAAAATGTTGGATTATTCATTGGCTAATAGTTTTGAAAAATCTCATGAAAATCTCATATATTTTACTGATTTTCTCACCTTTTTTACTATGAAATCTTGGATAAATTTTGGTTCTTTTCTGTCGAAAATGTCAATGAAAACCAAGATTGTCCTTACATTTTTGTGGCATGAAATCAACAATTAAATTCATTATTTCTCACATTTTACATCCATTTCCCATGCCTATAAATGTGAAATATGTACCAGATTTTCAGGTCCGAAAACTTGATAAAAAAGCAGCATTTTTGGGAGATTTTGCAACCAGAACAGTGAATGAATAATCTGTAAGGAAAACACATTTTTATCACATTTTTTACACTCAAAATCTGCTCATGCCCCCAGTGTCACTTTAGCAGATCTTGATAGTTTGGGATAGATCCCCAACAATGAATGGTATGTGGTGCCTCCTATCAGTGCTGATGCAGCACCTGTAGGGGCCATTAATTGAAACCAATGAGGTTCATTATGCTCTTCAAAGAAATGAGCCAAGGCTTTAATCATTTGTGATCTTCCTGTTCCAGCCATTCCACCCAAGTACCTTTTTAATTGTTCACCTGAAGGCTGGACAGCATAGTTTCCCACAATCCTAAAGGTATGTTCTTGGTCTGGTTTCAAACCATATACATTTATGGTGTCATCTACCTGCTGTTTGTGTATGGCTTGCTTAGCTTGGACATCATTCAGTAAATAGCTGGCATCAAGTATGTTAACTTGATCTGGTGCAAAATCAGTGGAATTACAAGGTGCAAGTGTGTTATGTTGTGCACCTGCTGGACTTATATTATGTAGGCAGGGCATCTATGTCTTTCTTTCTCATTTTCCAGAATGGTTCTCCATTCTGGTGGGGTATTTCCCTTCCCATCAATGGGTATGCACTCCTCAAGGGGTGGCAGGTTATCTAAGCAGTCATCCAGCCACCCAGAAGTCATTGCAATCTGCTCAGCAGTGTGCATTCCATGTTCTTTAGCTAATATTTTGCACCCTTTATTTAAAACATCTTCCAATTGCATGTCTGTCAAGTCCAGTTGTCCATAGAGTAGATCCTCATAGTCATCTTCAATTTGGTCATTGTCATCATAAAAAAAAATGTTGTCTTTTGATACAGCATGGCCTTTAAGACATTGTGAACAATAATCATCTCAGGCATCATTGCACTCAAATCTTATCTGCATAAAACTCATTATCTGCAGTTGTCTATCTGTAAAAGTATAAGAGGTGAATGCATCTTCCCATGATTCAAAATCATTCTTGAGATCAAATCCAGTGCACCATGGTTTGAATAATGTCAACATTGTTGCACAGTAATATTCATGGTCCCCCTTATCTCTCCTTGGTATTGTACCACCTAGGAAATTAGGAACTAATCCTTGCCTGTCAGGGGAAAACTTGATTCTATGTGAATCTCGCTGTGGGTGACCATCCAGGAATTTCATATCATTTAATGTAATTTCATCTTCATCTATGATGTCATCTGTGTCCTCTTGATCTATACTGTAATCCTCTACATGCTTGCGCTTACGTTCTCCAGGAGTCAATGGACCAGTAGAATTTGGAGAAGCAGTTCCATGTCCCTCATCTTCAGTGTCATATTCTGAAATATATCGCTCACCTTCTAAATCCACTTGTTTTTATCATCTTTATCAGGTGGACAAAGTTTCACTTGGCCCTTTTCTTTATGAGCCTGGCACATCCAGTCATAGACAGTAATATCATCATAAAATTCTGGTCTTAATGTGTAGTCTGATACAACTGAAAATGCTGCATATTTTCCTTTCACTACTCTTAATATCACTTGGTCTTTTTGTATGGGCAATACTGACCCAGGTATCTTAGAATCTGTTTGAATAGGCCATGAACTTTGGGCTTGCCTGACAAATGGCATCCAATAAAAAGGTTTAAACCTATGAGAGGTATAATGATCTGGTTGCTCCAGCAAGTATGCACTGGCCATTGGGGCACCAATCTCCATCTTGGTTGTCATTGAGTTAACAATAGATGTCAACATCTTACAGGCTTTCTCTTGTCTGGGCTTTTCACTGTTTAACATTTCAGCATTCCTATCAAAAATATCTTTTATGGATTCAAATATACCATATGTTTTGAGAGGGCTTTTAAACACATAATCTGTCACATATGCAATCACAGATTTGATGGCTGTTCCAGACAGTAGGCTTGTCACATCACTGTTGCATCTAAGAAGATATGTGACAATGGGTGTAAATGTATTTATCCAAGCTTCACCTTTTTTAAGATTGATGTGGCCAGTCTTAGGATCAACCTCACTGTGTTGATGAAGCTCTCTAAGAAAACATGCTTTACAAGTTCGCCACTTGGTTTTCTTGCATGTCTTTTCACCACATGAATGTCGGTTGGATCTCCAAACAAGGTCATCCACCTCTCCATAGAATTTTTGCCACCATATATCATCTGTCTTGCAATGTGGGCATTTTTTGCAATTACCAGTAATACAAGGCAATGGAGGCATGCCCAGTAAAGTTGTTGTTGGGTCCATATACCCTTTCATGTCTTTGGCACTGTCTATTCTTTCCTGGACATCCTCCACTGTACCATTTAAAAATTCTCCTTGATGTGATCTCTCTAAATATTCTACAAGTGTCCTTTGAAAATCAGAAGTTGGATCCATAACACGTGCTCTGATTTCAAGTGGTGACAAGCTGTTCTGAATCCACAGTAGCATGTACAGATGCAATGTGAGGCAACCTTGCTGTTCTACAGTGCCATAATATCCTGAACTCTGTCCATATAAACCTGCTTTCTTCTCATTATGACCTAGTACATGCTTTAGAAAAGCTTGAACAAGGATGTTAAAGAATCTGGCACTTGCAACAGGATTGTCAGCTATTAGCTTGTAATGACCATCCTCTGTGTTTAACACTGGCCTTATTTTTTCCTTGTGTGTAGCAAGGTACAGAGCAATGGGATGTTTGACATCTGCAGGAGCAAACATGATGTACCATGTTGGAGCTCCTAGATAAGCCAACAATGACCAACATTCATTCTGCATGAACTTTCTGGTTGTTCCAGAGCCTTCCACATGGCTGGAAACATGATCCAAGTCATTAAGTAGTTGGTAACCTGCTTTCTCTTCTACAGTCACAGCCTTGACCATTTTGTTATTTTTTATCCAATGGATCATACTTGTCATCACTGGGATACCAATAGAGAGCAGACAATCCACAATGCTATCAAAATGAATCCTATCTGCCAATAAGAAACTCCCAGTGGAAGAATCTTTAATTTTCATGTGATTAAATGCAACCAAAGGGAAGTCAGGGTCAGTCTGAAACCTTTTATCATGGTAAAGCATGAGATGTTTAAGGCACAGCTTGTCTGGGACCTTCACAGCACCATTCATGTTTCCAATTCCACCAAGACCATATGGAAATAGCCCAGGAAATACTTGTGGATAAAGTTGAGGGTGGTCATATATTTAAGCAGGCAGACTGGCTTGACCCACACCTAACATACTTCCTTCATTTTGTAAATGCTCCATGGCAATAGCTATTAAATTTTTGCTGTCATGAATAGGAAGCTCATCTCCTGTGAGCCCATGAACCATGAAGGGACAGTCACCTTCTGGTGTACCTTCCTCCACTTCAAGATCATGAATACTTGTGGACTGAGCATGTTTATTGAAATGAGGCTCATGGTATTCAATAGTCACTGGGATCTCATTGTCCTTGTAAGAGTTTAAATTGTGAATAGATATATCCAAGTCAAAATAATCTTTATGATTGCATTTAAGCCATGTCAGAGCCTCATGAACTTTATTTGAGCGCACAAGCAAAGGAATCCTGCGAAGTTCTTTTTTGGTTGGTTTAGTTGGGCCTGTGAAAACAAAGGCCAGTACATCATCCAACTCATCACAGTTAATTGGCAGAGCCTGATATATTTTAAGGGTTGGGTTTGGAAACAACACTGCATTAGCACACATCTTAAAGAAACCAGACTTCACTCTGATCACACAATAATTCTTTCTCACTCTGGAGATAAGCAACTTCTCAGTATAACTCAACCCCTGGAGCTGTATGGATATTTTCCCAAGCCAGTTACCATTGACCAGGGACATCAGAGGCACAGTCCTTTTTTTAAGCTTTGACAAGCAATCAGGACAAATATATGCACACAGGTCTTGTCAAGCACAGGTCCTTTCCACTCTGTGCATTCATCTGTCACTTTCTTTCTTTCTTTTATAGTTATCCCTTGCCCTGTTTGGTCAAGAATACTCCAATCTACTTGTGCATCCTTTGCTAAAGTGGCATCACTTAATTTAGTTAGTGTACCACATACATGGCAGCCTATTTCATGGATCTGTGATTTCATATCTGTAGCTTTAAGGAAACCATGAATTATGTGATTATAATCTTCTCTTGATTGAAGTGGTGGTGGAAAAGGTTCATCTAGATATAGAGTTTCAGCATTGACATGTGGAATTGTTTTCACATGTAACTGTTGCTTTTGTAACCTGATGCTAACTTTTTTTTAGATTTAGCTGTGGGTAATTTCGACCCATTTTTCTCAGACGCTGCACTGGGAATTTTATCTACCATTACAGTGCTATCTTTAAACACAGACACATAAATTTTGCAGGATGTACAATCCTCATGATTGTTGAAAATTGCCTGCAATTATTTTAGTGTGGTATGATTGCTCACAGTAATATAATGTTTCTCAGCTATGAGAAGCAGATGCTTGATGGGAAGTCTAAAGGCAAGTTGTTTAATGGGAATAACCACACTTTGGAGCAATGGATCCTCAAATATATTCAATGTTGCATCAGTGAGACCAATGTAATCCACATATTTATATCTTATTGTGCCTTTAAATAGTCCCAATTGCAGGGCTGTTGTGAATTGAGACAGTTCAAGTCCAGTGAAATTTAGTGATGATTTGGGGCTGGGATTCAATTTGGGCACTCCACCACCTTTGTGTCCCATAGGGACTCTATTAGATATGTCAACTGTGTATGATGATGCCCTAATATATCGCTACCTTGGAGAGAAACTTTCATTAGTTGGAGTACATCCATACTTATTCTTGAAGTGTGGAATGTGTCTCCCTTTATCCTTTGGGCTTGGTACATGGAGAGCCTAATGACCTGCTTTACTAAAAGACCATCTTTATTGCAATGCACAATTTGCTGGCACATGTCCATATGAGCAAATAATAATCTTTCAAATTCATGTTGGCTTATGAACTTCCAAATAGCTTTGATAGCAATATACCATGCAATACAGGCACAATCTGCACTAACATCAATATAAATGCTTGTTACAATGTAAATCCACTTATGAAGTGGATCATGAGCATTCTGGGCTGTGAATAACAATTTAGATACATGAGTACCTTCAAACACACCATGAACATATTTCATTTCATACTGCAACTCAATGCTAGTGTAACATACTTGTACATGACATATAAATTTTGATGCATCCACATGTGGCAGATGAACCAGGTGGTGTGGAGCATCATATAGGGAATCACAATACTTGGAACATATCAGGAGTTGTGATTGTTCCCTCCCTGAATGAATGGGCATAGAACCTTCAAGGGTGGCCTCATTGGGATTAGTAAAGTGCTGAGACTCATTAGCTCCAACCATGTTCATGCTTTTAATTATGATGATAAACATGAAAAAATAGGTATATAGTACCCATAATACTGTGGAGTGTTTGCGTTTAGATATAGGTGGTTTCAAAACATGTGGTGATGATTTGGCCATTTTTTATTCATTGAATGGTTGACTGCCTTCATTGAGTGAATATAATAGCTGATGGTATGAAGGGTTTTTGGTTGGAGCTAGGGCTATCACCTATGCTTGCTCTGTGGCAGTATTATGTGTGATTTTATGAGCCACAGGCCAGTCTGCATGCTTGGGGGCAGTGTCATGCATTATGCAATGAACTAGGGGCCACCTGACCCATGGTTGTGCATTGGCTTTGAAAGAAGAGAAATATTGGAAAAATGAAGTTTTGTGTCTCAACATGATGGTTATCTTCAGGTTTTGATTGATATGAAACTCAAATTCCTAATGCGGATAGATTGTTTTTCAGACGATACATACATCAAAAATATGGCACCATCTCTGAGACATAAGATTCTTTTTGGTAAACTGAAAGTAGACAGGACAGATAGAATGGTGGAGTCATATTGATTTTTGAGTCCTTATATGAATAGCTATGGATTGGACAAACTACATGAGTCTCACTGGGCTTTTTCCAGCTATACCTCCATTTGGGCTGATACTGTAATTATGAGTTGAATGCAAGTTTTTTGATAGTTTTTGTAGGAAAATTTTATTCCAACTACATCCTAATTTTCCTAGCAGCAGGACATATGCTTCCCTGACTGCTAAGTATATACTATCACAGTCACATGATCGTGGGACTGCACTGCAGTTTTGTTGTGCAACCCCACATGCTGTCGCCCATTGTCAACCCCACGCGCCCATTGTCAACCCCACTTGGCGTCAACGCCACACGCCCGTTGTCGACCCCACTTGGCGTCAACGCCACATGCCCCCGCCATCGAAGCTACAGGCCTGGTGGCAACACCACACCCCCACCGCCGTTGTCCCCATGCCCCCGCTGTTGACCCTACACCCCCCCATCGACTGTGCGAGTCTGGCGTCGATGACAGGCCCCCACTGTCGATCCCGCGAGCCCAGTGTTGACACCACGCCCCTGACATTGATGCCGCGAGCCCAGTGTCAATGACACTCCCCTGGCGTCGATCCCACGAGCCCAGTGTCCACTCTGCGAGCATGCTGTCCACCCCACAAGCCCGGTGTCGACCCCACGCCCCCCACCATCAAAGCCACAGGCCTGCCATTGATGCCACAGGCCCACAGCCATCGACCCCATGCCCCCGCCATCAACCCCGCAAGCCCAGCATCAATGCCACATGCCTGACATCGATCCCACACCCCTGCCGCCATTGTCTCCACACCCCCACCGCTGTTGTCCCCATGCCCCTGCCGCCATTGTCTCCACACCCCCACCGCTGTTGTCCCCACACCCCCTCTGCTGTTGTCCCCACACCCCTGCCACCATTGTCCCCACACCCCTGCTGTTGACCCCATGCCCCTGCTGTTGTTGTCCCCACACCCCTGCCATCAATGCCACAGGCCTGCCATCGTGGCCCCCACAACCCACAGCCGGCTTGGTCCAGGCAATGGTGTAGTGATGTGGCCACCTCCCCATTCTGCCCACTGTCCCGCATCTGTGGGACAGTAGATGGTGCATCTGTCACCATTGCATGAGGGGAAGGCCCCACAGCCAGCTTGGTCTAGGCAATGGTGTGGTTATGTGGCCACCTCCCCATCCTGCTCACCATCTAGCACCTGTGAGATGGTTGATGATGCATCTGCCATCTTTGCATGATGGGAAGGCCCCACAACCAGCTTGGTATGCCAACTAGATGGTGCAGTATCACGGCTACCTCCCCATTTCACTGCCTAGCATCTGTATTCTATCTGTACACACAGGCCCCTCAGCCAGCTTGGTACCCCTGCACTGACAGCCCTGCTGAAGCTAGCACCATTTCCCAGGGCCTTCCATCTGGATAACCTAGGAAATGGTGCAGTCTTGTGGCTACCTCTGCCTTGCATCTGTGAGACAGAGAGGATGCATCTCCAGCTCGGTACCTCTGCACTGACAGCCCTGCCAAAGCTAGCACCATTTCCCAGGGCCTTCCACATGGATAACCTAGGAAATGGTGCAGTCTTGTGGCTACCTCCCCATTCCACTCCCTTGCACCTGTGAGACAGAGAGGATGTGCCCACATTCCATTGGTATGCACAGGCACCACAGGGCACCTTGGTGCCCCCCTGCATCAACAATCTTGCTGAAGCTGGCTTAGAACTGGCTCTCCGTGCTTGAATTAATATAGTACATCCTATTAGGTGAATGTGGGTGGCACCATGGAAAACTAATTTCATAATTGTACTTTGCCTTAGCCTTGTCAATTTTTCCTTCTTTTGCTTAACATTATTGGTCATAGTACTGATATCAAAGTGGATTTTGACATCAAGGGGCAAGCTTTAGTATATAAATATGGATGTGTTTCTTTAAGTCCGAAGATCTTGGTGATACACAATTGCCTTGTTTCCCTGAACAGGTGCAGGTTTGGTCACTCTACTAAGAATCATATGTTCAACTTGTGAAATGGGCCACTGCTCTGCATGACAGAAGCTGATTCCCCTATGTTTGTCACCCTGACACCCCCTGACAGTTCTCCCTCAGTATGAGTTCTTACCACATGGTGGAGCAGCTTAATCTGCATCCTTAGAAACCTGCATACACCAGCATGCAATGTGCAAGTGATGTTGTTCATGATGAAAGAAGATGCAATCAACAGAGTTCAAACTAAATGTCATACTATGTCTAGTGTTGCCATGACCAGGCTAGCCTGGTTGTGACTACAATAGTCACAACTATGACTACTGTAGTCACCTCAAAAATCTGTAGTTGTAGTCATAGTCACCTTGTAGTTGTGACTATTAGCCGCAAAAAATTGTGACTACAACTAGATAGTTGCATTTTTGGCAGGGAAGTGACTACAGACATGAGATATTCTGTAGTCTCTAGCCTAGTCACTGTGTAGTCACATCATAGTTTGTGACTTTTATAGTCACAACTTGACCAGACTATGACTACTAGTCAACTTGTAGTCGAGTCACAGCAACACTAACTATGTCACACAATCTGAATGGTTTATGTAAGGAACTTTTGTAATTCACCTATACCAGACCAAAGAATTATGAGGTGGAATTACACCTAGTGTTGTAGACATTTGTGGTATAGTGAGAAGCCAACATCTTACGCCAACATCTTACGTCAACATCTTACTTTGTATTCAGGCTGAAATAAGTGCCGGACCGTGCAAACCTCTGCAAGATCTGGTGCCTAAAATGTATGCTGTCATGTCAGCACGTTATTGCTGCCACCCAAGACCAACACCACATGGGCCACAACCACCCGATGGCCCCAGATGGGCCACATCCACGCCAGAGGGACCTTCAAAAGGTCGAGGACTGCATGTAAGCCACGCAGCTGCGTGCTGCGACATCCACACCTGCACACTCAATGCCGCCACCCATCCACGACGCCCGCACACTCTCTACGTCACCCCCATCCCATTCGTTTCCCCTGCAGTGTGCACACACCCGCACGCTCTCCACGTTATCCCCACCCCATCCGTGTCACCACCACCATCTTCACATTGCTGCCACCTCATCTGCATCACCTGCACGCTCTCAGTGTTACCCCCACCCCATCCGTGTCACCTCTACTCAGCTGTCCTTCTGCGCCCCCTTCCCATCCGTGTCACCTCCACACACCTGCCCTTCTGCGCACCCTTCAACACCTCGCCACACTCCAGTGTCACCCCATGCTCTCCCACATTGTCCCCACCCCATCCGCATCGCCACCCCATCTCCACATTGCTGCCACCTCATCTGTGTCACCCACATGCTCTCAGCATAGCCCCACCCCCCCCGCATCACCCGCACACCTCTTCAGCACCCTTCAATGCCCCACCACCCTCTCCACATTGCCCCACCTTGTCCGTGTCATCCCCACACCTGGACGCCCTCTGCGGCGCCACTCAACACCCTGCCACTTCATCCACGTCGCCCCCACCCCCTCCACGCCTTGTCCCAGGACCACTGCACAGCCCCAGCCTACGTCCGTCCCAGCACGCACAGGCTGCCACAACCCCGCCCCCCTCCATGCCATCCCCACTGCCATCCCGCCCCCTCCACGCTTTGTGTGCACCACCGCTGCCCTCCTAGACTAATCTTCGCCCTCTGCCCTCCTGCTCCTCTAGACTAATCTTCACCCTCTTGCCCTCCTAGACTAATCTTCACCCTCTGCCCTCCCCCACCACCCTTATCACTCCCACCCACACCCTCAGTGCACTCCCGCTGCCCTCCTGTCCCCCTCTGTGCTTTGTGTACATCACCGCTGCCTTCCTAGACCCCTCTGCACCCTCTGCACACTGCTGCCGCCCTCCACTGTGGATATAAATACACTGTCCTTATGACTTTTGCTTATGTACTGTAGTTATTTATAAAATAAAGAATTTGCTGATGAACTCAAAGAGCCTTGCAAGTGTCCAAAGAAAAATTGAGAGTTTTGACATGTAAGTTTGAGTCACCAGTACCATCTGCTTGTGGACCCAGTGTGGTCACATGACTACTATCCCAGCTGGATTGTGACAAGATACCATGATCACAAAAACAGCAAACAATTTTAAAATAAAATCTGAGTACCTAGGAAGTTGTGGAAGCCAATTACAGAAGAGTCTCTACATAAATTCCATGTTTGGGATCAAAGGTGCTCCCAAACCAAGCAGAATGAAAGTGCCAAAAAAATGGTCATTCCCAGTAGAACCCCATGGAGGCCCCAGAACCATCCTGAAATCCAAAAAGGGACATATTTCGTGCTCAGCTTGTAGGGGTTTCTTATGTAAACTATGGACCCAAATGCATAATCCCGGATTACTGTGGGAAAAGGGGGATGATCTTTTAAAAGGCCAAAACAGCCCACTAATAAAAGCCGATTCTTTCCTTCGTAAACTCAGGGAATCAGAATGAGCATACACACACCATCAATGGTGCCCAAAAACAGTGTTCACCTTTGACTACCATGAGGAGTAGGGACATTAGCACTACACAGACTCAAACATCCAT
>MU134817.1:25288-46514 GCA_015039355.1 Ramaria rubella | reverse complement strand
GGCACTGTTGCTTGAACCTGTCACTCAACTTAGAGTCATCCGAGAAGCCAACCTACCACAGAATAAATATGCACATTTGCAGACTCAGAAAGTTTTGGTGGCATAAAGTCCCATCAAACATTGCCACACAGGTTAAGGCCAGAATAACTTTGGGGGTGGAATTGCTGAAATTTTTATCAGCAGTCAATAAACACACTAAAAGATAAACACACAGCAATTGAGGGTGCAGGAGGTGGTTGAGGCTTTGCCTGATGTGGTGGATATGGCACTTGTGGCACATGGGATATTGTTGGGGCCATGGAGACAGAATGTTGGACTGCAGCAGTCTGTGGTCGTCGGGTCTGTTGTGCATAATGATTAATCCATGTAATGAGCAGAAATGAGCCAAATATTCTCACTTTGTGGGGATTGAGACAAACTTTCTTCTGAGGGTTCTTGTAAGCATTTCTGTTCTCAACATTTTGTTCTTCTTGTGGAGACTTGGCCCTCATTCATTTCGATTGATTGATTCTGGGGTTGGAAGTGGAGTCTGTAGCCGCTGTCTTGGACATTGGAGATCATGGCCCAGCTTCAGAAGTGGCACCATTTGCCTCTGTTGCTTTGAACATTCTTCCTGAGTTTCAACCAGGCTCATCATGGGCCATTCAACTCCTTTGACCACTGGCGGGGGATGCTCATGCTCCAGCATCTGTAAGTTCTATGATTTAGTCATTTTGACGCAGGCAAACAAACTATAAGAGACACAGACTACTCACTGCCACAGGTGTTTGTGTTGTTTGTGGAGGATGTTGATACTCTGCCATCTGTAAGTTTGATGAAGGGGATTGAGAAATATTCTAAGGTTCACGGTCAGTCATATGCTGAGTTTCAAAAGACACATAATGCCAACCATTTCAGATCCTTCAATGAAGTGGGGCTGCATATTTCTGCCAGGCTCTTCACTGGTCGCATCATGCGGCTGATCAGAATGGTCAACCATGTTTGAAAGCTGTATGCCTGCGCCTGAAGAATGGGATCAGGATTGCATCCAACCATCAATGCCAAGCTGTGGATTAGCTCAAGTTTCGTCTGCATGTGGAGGCTGATTGTAAGATTAGTTGGTTTCACATGTAAACACCAAAATATCCTTACTGAGCTGTGAGGGACATTGTGTATCGATGTGGCAATTGGTATATTCAAAAATTGTGCAATGTCCTGATCTCGCATGAGCCATGTGAAAGCATCAAACTGGGCATTGTGGTAAAGAGATTCAGAAAGGTTTGGCTGTGGTTAAGGAACAATTAACACTGGATCACAGCATGCTTGAACAACAACAATGTATACTTACTAGTTCACACTGGAAACAAATCAAGGTGTCCTGAGTTGGGGAATGCTTGGGGCATCCTCTGGAAAGCTATCATGTTAACAGTGTGTATGGACTTGTAACATGCTTGTTTTATTTAATATGGCCCAGATATGGTTCAAAGGCAGACATACATGGAAAAATTAAATTGTTCATAGCATGTGTTCCAGATTATCACAGGATGTGTTCAAAATATGGCCTTTTCCAGTGCATGCAGAAAACATCCTCTGATAATATGGAATACATGCTATGAACATTTTAATTTTTCCATGTATGTCTGGCTTTGAAACATATGTGGGTCAGATGAAATAAAACAAGCATGTTACAAGTCCATACACAATGTTAACATGATAGCTTTCCATAGGATGTCCCAAGCATTCCCTGACTCAGGACACCTTGATTTGTTTCCAGTGTCAAGGGATGTGACTATGGTTTCATCGGATTGCACAAGTTGGGGCTGAGGTTCTGGAGGTGGAGGAAGTGACAGCTTCGATGGATCGGCTGAAGGCTGTATATAATAGCAAATAGAAAGTCAATGCCAATGATCAGAGACAAACCAGATTCTCAGAGTATGCACCATGAATGTAGCTTCAGACAACTTGTCGGGTTGGTTGTTGGATGTGTTTGGCCCAACAAAGTCGCTTTGAGTCTTGAGACCTGCCGGATGCTAAGTGAGTTGATGGCTTTCATCCAGTGTAAGAAACTAAATTTTCTGACTGTGTTTAAAGACAAAGAAGGCTTTGGATCCAGACATGGTGGACGTAAAGCTTTTTGATGCTTTGGAGGCTCTATGTTCAGTGGACGTCAGAAAAACCCAGACAGCCATATCAGGTAAGATAAGGTAGATCAGGGCATTCAGAGACAGCTTAGACTATCAGGATTGATGAGTAAGACAAACCTGATAATATATTAGAGATCTGATACCACGGCCGCTACCTGATAAGCAACGGTTGCAACCACAGGATCTAATCAGAGGGCCTGTTTGTCATCTGGCCATATCAGGGCGCTATTGTCTGGTCAGACCTGATAAGATAGCCAGATACCCTATGTAAAGGGTAATCAAAACACACCATCACCTTAACGAAGGTGCCATTAGATTACAAGCCACATGCAGTATTATCTATATAATACCGAATATTACACAAGTGCAAACTGCATTCAACATAGAAAATACAACAACCATGGTGGGATTCGAACACACAGATACAACAGATTTACATAAGTATTATACAATTCAGGAATAGGTTATTTTACAGTTGAGCTACCAGAGCCTTATGAAATAGTGGATATCAATGCCCTAAGTACGTACCTTCGACAACTGGGTGGCTAGCATTCACGTTTCTTAATAACACTGAAACGTTCATGTCAATGCATCTGAGAGGCAAAAACTTTGTTGAAGCTGATATCCAATGATTAGATACTAATATCTATTATAATACATAGATAAGACTTATCTAGAATTTTGATCACATTAACATACTTGTGCAGACCTTGAGCTACCATATCCTGCGCACAAGAAGAGGCAAGAAGATGGAACCATGGGTGAGTCGGTGCAACCAAATATTGACTTAGAAATTTTTCACAGAAGCTCGGTATGTTGCCCCAGTCCAGAAAGAGTGGAGCACCATGCCCCTCTTTCCCTCTCCCCAGCTGTCACCTTGGGTTCCACACGCACACAGACAACTACACACACTCTCTCACTTACAGCAGATTCATCAAAATCACGGAGAAATGTATGTTCCCCTCCATTCTGTAGTTGAGGCTGAACTCTGTATCCAGAAAGGATGGCGAGACGGACTAGTACCATTCTGTGCATGTGCAATGAGTGTGCCGCTGACCCCAGTCCAGGTCTCAAAGGACGATTTATAATGTCTCGCCAATGGCATACTCACGAACAGAGAGCATCCAGGTCTGCTCCATCTGTATCCAGGCGAGGCCTGCTACATGCCACTGCAAGATCTCTGCAGCGAGGAGACAGCATCAGCCTTAGCACACAGGCCAGTCAGCCTAATCATCAACGTACTTTCTCTCAAGCCAGGTAAGGACACTCTTTCTCGTGAGGACATGTAGGCATAGAACACCTAGGGGGCATGGCAGATGTGAATTGGGCTGGACCATGGGAGATTGACGAGCTCATCCTGACAACCAGTGACACATTCTCTGTGGATTTCACTCGGGATGACGATGGGATGGACACAGAGAAGACTGGCCTCCAGAAGAGTGAAGATATTGTGGGATTGGTGAGAATGTAGTCATATATTTGACATGCTATCTGACTGCGTACACGTACAGGAACCATGGCGACTTCGGTCGCCTTCACACAGTGTCAATGTGGATTCACAGGGAGACAGGGAGAGATTGTTTGGTAATGAGGCAGATGAGATCCCTCCATCTGTGGCTGAATCTTTGGCCTGGGCATATGATGTCAAGCTCCCTGGGGACCCACCTTTGACACCATCAGGTTATTTTTCAGAAATATCCTCCCCTGTGGCCCCAGGACCAGATGGCCACTATTCTGAAGATAGGACTGACTCAGACTTGGGGAAAGAAGGAT
This sequence comes from Ramaria rubella, assembly GCA_015039355.1. Taxonomy (NCBI): domain Eukaryota; kingdom Fungi; phylum Basidiomycota; class Agaricomycetes; order Gomphales; family Gomphaceae; genus Ramaria; species Ramaria rubella. The sequence continues at coordinate 42,618 of MU134817.1, read as the reverse complement.
TTCCCAGAGTTGCAGCTACACTGCAATCTCAGTATGCTCCCCCCCCATCCCTGACCATTTGATTCCAATCCTGGACGAATTCATGGACTCACACCCCTGCTGGTACATTTGTATCATCTGAATCATGCTGTTAGTTGCGTGGTTGCACACAAGACACCACCTCTCATTCCAGGCCAGCGGCACTCTCTTATGGTGCCTCAGGACAATTTTTGTGCTGCTAGGCTTGTTCGTGACTGGCGATCCCATGCCTATGACACTAGGAACAAACTTTACTCATCTGGGTTTCAATGATAAGTCCCTACTTCTGGTTTGCAGTAATTGCCAGAGAGTTACTAAGCCTGTGGATTTTGCCCCAGAGGATAAAAATGCAAGATCTGCAGATGCTGGTCCACTCCATTTGCAGGAGAAGTAAAAGTGTTGGAGAATCTTGTTCGCAATTACATAAGTTAGTAAGTTCAGTTACAGTTACAGTCTGAATTGTATTTTTGGTCAGCCAAATTGCAAGTCGGTTAGCACAAAAATTGTATTCAAAGAGACTACTATAGTCTATAGTAGTAAGTTAGTAATTGCTGACACATCTTGCCATATTATATTATAATAGTGTCTCATGGGTTGTAAGTATCTGTTTTAAAGAAAGGCATCTGCATAGTTGTCAGGAGTGGTAGAGTATTTGTAATTAAAAAAATCCTCGTCCAATGTAAAACATGATTCTATCAATCTACATTACCACAGCACAAGAACATGTCACTATCCACTAGATCATTCAAATAGTATCGTCCTGACTTTGGAATAAATGTAGGAATCATGTGGCAGGCACAAACAACATATCTCAACAGCACAAAATCATATTCTGCCTCCTCAAAAACTTGATAGTTTCTCCACTTTGTCTTTGGTGACCATTTGCTGGCAGTGAGTTGATGGATTAGGGCAATATCTTCTGGCACAGAATCTAGAAAACATCTGAACACAAAGCATAAACATGCATGGCTGACTGGTGCAGTATTGATTATAACGCAGTCATAACGAGGTTGTCCATGGAACGATGGGCAACACCAAGCAATGTCTCTCAGAGTAGACCAATCTTCTAGAGATTGGTAATGAATGTATATGCACTTGAATGGGAATATCTGCATCTAATTAGTGTTTGTTATTGATTTGACAACAGTAACATACTGTCATTGATGTGCCATCTGCCTTATCTTCTGGAAACACTCATTTCAAAAATTCAAAAACGTTCTTCTTGAAGTTTCAGAAGGGAGGCAACCCCTTTTTGGCTTCTTCCAGGTTTGTTGTGGTTATATGTTTCTCTGGAGAGCCAAGGGACCAGTGTCCTTGTGGTGAAGCAATTGCTTTTTTTCTGTGATGGCTTGTCTTCACATCTTCCTCAATGTCACCCTGAGATTGCTCATTTGACTTCTGAATTTCTGCATCATGTGCATCAACTGCAATGCAAATGGATCCAATTGCTTCCTGAAATTCATCAACCTTTGTCATCTAGAACAAGTGTATTTTGAGCAAATATATAAAAACAAGTTTAAAGATGCACCTGTGCCTCAACATTCTTGTGATTGGTGAGCTCATATGCTTGTCCTGATTCCTGCTGGAAACCTTCTTCAACACAGGTGCTATAGTTGATTGTTGCTCCCATGTAAATAATGTCATGTGAAAGATGGACAAGCATGTGTTGTTTTGGAAAATCAAAGCTTTTTCCATGTATGTTTTCTACCTTCTAAACAAGATTCAGATTCAGTGGTAGAGTGAACAGGCAAGAGACTGAATATACCATGCAGGCATCTTCATACTCCTTTAAATACTCTTGTAACTTGTCTAAATGATGCTCTGTGACCCTATGAAGGCCTGCAATCATGTGAATGCATGCAAACAAACATAGACAATGAACCAAGGGTGAATTGGTTGGAAGGAGTTGAACAATGCAGGGCAGAATGAGCTAATCTAAAATACTGTGAATTGTATTATCTTGCTTGAAAGCTTTGTAAGAATTCACCTTGAGAGCATCAAAATAGCTTTGGCCATCAGAAAACTCCATGGTGGTAATTGATTCAAAGTGCTTAAGACCTGTCCAAGAAGGTACTTGCTGCATACTGTTTAAAAATATTAGTAATTGACTGAAAAAGAGCATCTGATTTACCTCTGTGAGTAGTTTCCTTTTAAGCCTAGATCTGCTAAAATGATAAGTATGAGGGGGAAAAGATGCCTCCCAAACTGTAAGAATGTAGATTAGTACAGTAGCATATATGCTACTAGTTAAAGAATATAAGTCACCAGAGTGACTTATGGGTCAGATTATGTAAAGCCACCCACTAGGGGCACCTGTAGATAGTGGACAACTATACAGTTGTCCACAACTAATTATATAAGCATCTTAATCTTACTTGTAAACCACACACATCACAGGCACCAATAAACAATTGGCTCAGTCTGTTTGTGTGACACATTTAAGTATCTTACACTTTTTCGACTGCCAATTTTATTGGCAGTATTGTGATAAATCAAAAAAGATCAAACTGATCTTTTACCCAAACTGACGAGTTTAACACTTGCCAGAAGTCTTGGAAACAGTAAACAGATGTTTACTGTTGATTTTTCTAAAAACAATAGAAGAATGCCACAGTGTGGCTGATAGATCATAGATCTATGACTTCGATAAGAACTTGAAGCTGAATGTCTAGATCTGGAGAGGATCAAGATACGTCTGGAGCCACAGCCAAAGGCCCAGACAGGAGAGTTGAGCCTGCCCATGATGTGGACAGGTGAATGGGAACTCTGATGAGGATATCTAGTCCTTGTAGAACTACGACGCCCGTAGCTTCTGACTCCATGAGTCAAAAGCGAGTATCAGCAGATCTAAGGAGATCTGTGCCGGAGGAATCAGAAACGGATGAAATGTTGCCCATTAAGAAAACAAGAAGAACTTTGACCAGGTCGAAGTTATGATCGTCTCTCAATGAGTCGAGAGAAGTGCTGATGAGTGACACTGACAAGTCGCCAGGAGTGTGAATATCTGTAAGAATGTAGATTCTTACAGTAGCATATATGCTACTATTTAGGACATATAAGTCACCAGAGTGACTTATGGGGTTTGTATTATATATGCCACCCACAAGGGGCACCTGTAGATAGTGGACAACTATACAGTTGTCCACAAGTAGATTACATAAGAATAACTTTTTACTTGTAAACCACACCGTCGCAGACACCAATACAATTATTGGCTCAGTCTGTTTGTGTGAAACAGTAAGGCTCTTACACTTTTTTGACTGCCAATCCTATTGGCAGCACTGCGATAAAGAAAAGATCAACTGATATTCTGTTACCCAGAAACCGACGAGTTTAACACTCACTGGAATCTTTGGAAACAGTAAACAGACGTTTACTGTTTATTCTTCTAAATTCAATAGAAGAACGCCACAGTGTGGCTGATAGATTGTAGATCTATGGCATTGATAAGGAATCAAAGTCAAACGTTTAGATCCGGAGAGGATCCAGATACGTCTGGAGCTGCAACCAAGGGCCCAGACAGGAGAACTGAGTCTGCCCACAACGTGGACAGGCAAATGGGAACGCCGACGAGGGTAACTAGTCCTCGTAATACTACGACACCCGTAGTTTCCGACTCTAGGAGTCAAAAGCGAGTAGCGGCGGATCCAAGAAGATCCGCACCGGAGGAATCAGAAACGGACAAGAGATTGTCCATTAAGAGAAAGAAGAAAACTTCGACTAGGTTGAAGTTATGGTCGTCTCTCGATGAGTTGAGAGAGCTGCCGACGAGCGACATGGACAATTTGCCGGGGTTGCAAATGTCACAGCTCCTGCATGTCCAAGAACATCGCAGATCGCGAAGTTCACAGTCCCAAACAGGGACGATAGAGCAGGGGTCGGTGCGCTGGGATGAAGAACCCCAGCGATATGAATGTACAACTGGACATATTGCCCGGATGATTACGGCCCTCAAAGAGGGTCGTAAAAATGTAGGCACTACACGGGAAGTGAGCCAACGAGCGGCTGAGGCAGCTCGTGCAGCGGATGAAGCTGTGAACCAACTCCAAGCATTAGGAGATGGTAGCACAGATTTGTCTGGCTCACTGTCCTTATGTTTCTCAAGGGAAGCTCACACCATCTTTGTGACTCCATCTACATATGTAGACAGATTTCCTCCTACGTCCTGAACCCTCCATTCAGGATCCATAACTGCTAGTGATACTGCATGCGGTATCACTTGTATCTGCCTGTGCAGGTGAGGCACGTGATTACTCACGTCCTGCTGCACTGTTGGATCGGCAATGTCTTTGTCAATCTGATACAGCGGTCAGCGCATCCCTCAGTCTATAACTGCTACTAAGGGTGAATCGAGTCACTCTCACTGACTCAATCAGTTTATCAAAGGCGTTGCCTTCGATCTGGGCAATATACCTCCTCGACTAGATTATCTGCGTGTTTAGCATGGAGTTCTAGCGCATGGTGCTTCCGTTGTGCTGCCTTCTGTTCAATCCTATCCCAGTGATCGAACTCATGTTCAAGACTAATGTGAGTGCTAGTCGTGGTACTGATACTATCAGTGTCATATTTCATCATCTCCCACAGTGACTGTTGGGTCACTGCTTTGAGCACTTCTTGCTCATTGTATGTCCTTTTCGATCTGCGAATTCCTTTGTGGATATTTTCTCTATCGCAAGCCTCTACCTCACGATCTGTCTCTTCCTCAGTATGCTGGCGCATACTGATGCTATCCTGCTCTAGGGTAGCACTTGCTTCACGAGGACCATTCCTCTTGCTTGGTCCAGATGGAGGTGGCATCCTCTGTCTATCTCATTTCTTGCGAGCCTTCTCAGCCTCGTGGTCAACTTCACGATCCCTGTGGGATTGTTTCCATGCTCAGGGGCCTTTCCATGTAAAGGTCCCTGTACTTCCTCCTCCAGGGACTGTATTAACAGTTCCATACCATCTCCCAGGGTTTGGAGTTGGTTCGCAGCATCGTCCGCTGCATGAGCTGCCCCAGCCGCTTGTTGGCTCACTTCACGTGTAGTACCTATGTGTTTACAGCTCTCTTTGAGGGCTGTAATCATCGAGGCAATATGTCCGGTTGTATGCTCATATTGCCAGGTTTTTTTTTGTCTTCCTGGCATATCGACCCATGCTCTTCTGTCCCTGTTCGGCATGGCAAACTTCACGGTCTGCGATGTTCTTGAACATATGGCAGCTGGGACATTCGCACTCCCGGCGACTTGTCAGTGTCACTCGTCGGCACTTCTCTTGACTCATCTAGAGGCAATCGTAACTTCAACCTAGTTGAAGTTCTCTTAATGGGTGAGATTTTTTCCGTTTCTGATTCCTCCAGTGTGGATCTCCTTAGATCTGCCGATACTTGCTTTCGACTCATGGAGTCGGAAGCTACAGGTGTTGTAGTTCTACAAGAACTAGCTATCCTTGTCGGTGTTCCCATTTGCCTGTCCACCTCGTGGGCAGTCTCAACTCTCCTGTCTGGGTCTTTGGCTGTGGCTCCAGACGTATCTTGATCCTCTCTGGATCTAGATGTTTGGCTTTGAGTTCTTCTCGAAGTCATAGATCTATGATCTATCAGCCACACTGTGGCGTTCTTCTATTGATTTAGAAAAATCAACAGTAAACGTCTGTTTACTGTTTCCAAGACTTCTGGCAAAGTGCTAAACTTGTCAGCTTGGGTAAAAGATTGGTTTGATCTTTTATTGATTTATCGCAATACTGCCAATAACTTGGCAGTCAAAAAAGTGTAAGAATCTAAATGCTGTCACACAAACAGACTGAGCCAATAAGTTTATTGGTGTCTGTGATGTGTGTGGTTACAAGTAAGATTAAGATGCTTATATAATTAGTTGTGGACAACTGTATAGTTGTCCACTATCTACAGGCGCCCCTAGTGGGCGGCTTTACATAATCTGAGCCATCAGTCACTCTGGTGACTTATATTCTCTAAATAGTAGCATATATGCTACAGTAAGAATCTACATTCTTACAAAATCCTTCATGTCCTTGAAAGTGAGTTTACTGTGTCCAGGGTCTGTTCAGTCATTTTTTATGCCGTGCAGAAGCCTTTTGATAGTATTCCCATGCATTGCAGCTTGCACAGTAATTTCTGCAAATTCAAAATCAGCTCGTGTGCAGAATGGAGCCCATGGCTTCCCAGGGTCTGAGTGAGATGCGTCTGAATTGTTTTCAGAATCTTGGATAATAACAGGAAGGTCATGAAAGATAAATTCTGGTTCAAGACCAGTGTGAGGATGGTGTTTAATCTCCAAGAATGTTGTGGAAGTGCCTGGATAGCTCTGTAGTGCTGCCGTGAGATCAGCATTGTCATTACTATCACCAGAACTTGATTTATCCTCAGATTCAACAGAGATTCTATCATCATCAATCTCCAAATGACCCACTATGACAACATGGGGTATAGTCAGTGATGAATCACACATATGCAGAGAGACTTACATTCATTCATGAGATCTTGATGCTGGTTGTCAAAAGAACTCACAGGTCTCAGGTTATTAGTGGTTGAGTCTTGTTGCTCAGCTACAGCCACCCTTGATACATTGAACACATCAGCAATATTTATCTCTGAATATTGAGTATAGCCTAGCATATACCATCAATTCCATGAATCTCTGGTGAAGTTCAGTTAAAACCAACCTAACTGTTTGTTTTGACCATGCATTGGCTTCCAATGCCTAGCTGCTTGTGTGGCATTTAGTCTCTTCTCGCATGCTTTAGCATGGTGTGGGAAATCTCAGATACGAACATATTTTGTACAAAATGAACACCAATATTCCCTGCCCTAATCACTCAAGGACTTGTGAGCAGGCATGACAATTGGCAGAGAAAGCAATACGTGAGCGTATAGTAAGGACTATGATATGCCTTGCACTGACATCGAGGTTGAAACATGTCATCACAAACTAATAATAACAATGACATCATACCTGGTTTATAATGACCTGGTGAGCATGTCATTGTCATTGAGTGTGGCAGCTTACATTGGACCATACAGATGGGTTACCAACAGTTTCTGACATGCACAGAGAATCAGAGGTGTGCAGCAGATTCCAGTTAAGATTGATGTTTGGAGACATGGGGGATTTTCTGAGGGTCGCCTGTAAAATAGACAAACAGGACGGCTTGCCTGGCAATAGAATGTAGATGAGCTGGTCGAGACAATCAGGAGGAAGAAGGGTGGAATCAAGTTGATCTGGTCTATTAGTAGCACCAATGATGTGTCTCCTGAAATCCAACTTCAATTTGTCGAGACCTCCAATATCATCCCAAGTAGCAGTAAGAACTTTGACGACCATCTCGTGAAGTGCCAATATGTTGGAAATGCTGAGAGCAAATCATAAGTTGTCCATAGTTACACCAAGCGAGTCAAGTACCTCAGCATTGATGGTGTCTTCATCCAGGTTGATCAAATCCATCTTCTCGTGAATTTGCTGCATAGCAGCCTCTGAGCATAGAGACGCGACGTTGGAACCAACGTACCCGTGTGTATCTGCAGCTATCTGAGGTCAGAGCATCAGATATTCTTCCATCTCCATTATAAGGCTCAACCCATGGGTGCCCATGGGTTGATCCATGGGAAAACTTGTGGGTAAGGATCCCATGGGTATTGGGTACCCAATGGGCAATACCCACATGGATCTGGGTATGGATTATGGGATTCTACCTAAAACCCACCGGTATTTGGGATTCGTGGCTTACGATTCCAGTGGGAGTAGGTAGCTACATATTGACCTTAATTTCTAAAATTTATTTTATATTTTTATCTAATTTATTGGGGCCTGTAGAGGCCCCACAATTTTTGATGCACCAGCAGCTGGAGCTTATATAGCTCTGCTGTTTGTTGTGCTTTTTAGGTCACGTGACTCACAAAACCTTGTTCAAAAAGTCACGTGACTTACAAAACCTTGTTTGAAATAAAATAAGGTTCATTTTCAAACAAGGTTTTGTGAGTCACGTGACCTACAAAGCACAACAAACAGCGGAGCTATATAAGCTCCAGCTGCTGGTGCCTCAAAAATTGTGGGGCCTCTACAGGCCCTAATAAATTAGATAAAAACACAAAATAAATTGTAAAAATTAGGGTTAATACATAGCTAGCTACTTCTGCTGAAAAAGAATAATATATACCCACGGATCAACCCATGAGTAGTCCGAAACTCGTGGGTTCGGATCACCCAGATGCAATACCCATGCGGATCCGAGTATAGGGTTTGAAAATGAAAATACCCATGGATCTGAGTCCAGGTGATCTGTGGGTAGACTCATGGACAGCCCTACTCCATTAGGAATTCAAAAGATGTACTTGTTCAAGGTCAATGTCATTGGCAAGCTTCATGTTCTTCGTGTGACTCCTGAGAATTTCAAGATGTCCTGTTGAGTCAGGAATACCAATATCTACTTCACAGTCAAACTGACTGAAACATCTGAATCTGAGCACGGGATCAATAGAGTTGAGCCTGTTGGTTGCTGCCATGATGACAACATTGGAGCAGGCACTACGGCCATCCATGAGGGTCAGTATTAGCTGCGATATGACATGATGTTCAACTTCGCCATTGGTCTACGATGACATCAACATCAAAAATAACAACAAACGGTGAATTGATTACCAACCTTCTCTCATTTAGGGGCAATAGATTTCATTGATGAAGATTATGGCAGGCGAGCTTCCCTCAACCTCCTCAAACACCTTCCAAAGATTGCTCTCGCTTTCTCCAGCCATCTTGCTCATGATTCTGGGACCGTTGATCAAGAAAAAGAATGCACCAGTCTCGTTGGCTACTGAACAAGCCATAAGTGTTTTACCACATCAATAAATTGTTGAGATTGGACTTCTTCACTGCAGTGTTTACAGATGAAGGTTGCACCAAACCACCAAGGATCTCCATGTTTTGGCCTAATCAATACATTAATAACATAGGTCTACTGAACACAGAAGGAAAATGTATTGAAGATGGACTTGTATACCTCCTTCTGAATAGCAGTCATGGAGACTGAGACAATGACTTCATTATGTTCGAAGTGCATAAGTCTTTGCATAACTTATTTATATAAATTACTGACCTTGGGAGGAAGTTTGAGTACATCACTACAATCATGTCAGTAAATATCATTAATTGACAACTGATGTCACCCACGCTTTTGTCCGGTGAAGAAAATAAGGTTTAAGATCCTTAAGGTCAAGGGTGATGAGAGTTCATGTCAAAGAGCAAGAGATAATGAAATACCTCATGGAGTTCTTGAAAAAGCTCTTCCATCAAATTCTCATATTTTTTTTCCAGCGTGACCAAGTTAGCCCATTTTTCAGCATCAAGGAAATTCATAAGATTGAACAATTCCTGTATGTTATTGTTTAAAGGCATCTGAAAGGTAAGGCCATGCATAATGAGAAAGGAGCGTTGCTGGATTTTCAGCAGACTTACTCCAGTCATGAAAAAGCGATGAACGGTGTTCAGCTTGTTTAAACACTTGAACGACAAGCTAGCCTCAGTTTTCACTGTGAGAGCCAAATAAGCGTTGCAAAAAGCATCAACCAGCGCTGACTATGCACGCCATTGCCCTTCGTCAATGGCACAGACTTGAATACAAAAGTGAAGTCCCTTCCAATCAGTGTGTCATACATAGTGACAAGCACATGGAACTTGAGGTTGGTATGTTTGTTGTCTGGAGCTGACTCGTGATATAACTCATATTCTCTGATGATCTCTCAGGACTTTCCCTCCACACTATAGGGAACCACATGTAACCTGGGGGCCTACCGAGAGAGCTTACAAAGCCAATTCGTGACCATTGAGTTAGGCACAACAATCAATACCGGAAGTGCTTGAAAGGATGCAATCAGATGGCCAACCAGGCAGGCTATTCCCACTTAAGCCTAGAGCAAAATGTAAGACAATTGCCGCAATGAATGGTACAGTTCCACTATAGCCAACCTTCAATTATTAGGGGATATCATGACAACCGTTTCGATGGTCGTTTTGATGGCCTGTTTCAAAAATCTCAAATGATGTTTCGATTTTTTGGCCGTTTCAACACTCGTTTTGATTTCCTGTTCACCTGGCATGCTGGCATCAGGCTCATAATTAATATATTTAGCTAAGATCAAATATTCAATTTTTCGGTGACACTGGGGACATGAGCAGATTTTTAGTGTAAAAAATGTGATAAAAATGCTTTTTCCTTACAGATTATTCATTCACTGTTCTGGTTGAAAAATCTCCCAAAAATGCTGCTTTTTTATCAAGTTTTCGGACCTGAAAATCTGATACATATTTCACAATTATAGGCATGGGAAATGGATGTAAAATGTGAGAAATAATGAATTTACTTGTTGATTTCATGCCACAAAAATGTAAGGACAATCTTGGTTTTCATTGACATTTTCAACAGAAAAGAACCAAAATTTATCCAAGATTTCATAGTAGAAAAAAGGTGAGAAAATTAGTAAAATATATGAGATTTTCATGAGATTTTTCAAAACTATTAGGCAATGAATAATCCAACATTTTTCTTTAGTTTTTTGCTAGGAAAAACCTGATGGATAAATGTTTATCCCTTGGATAATCATTCACCCATAGGCAATATATAACAAGTTTTCTGAACTGAAAAAAGGTCATGAAAAAGTCAATGGATAAGAGTTTATCCCTTGGATAATCATTCTTCCATATGGGGTAAATGTTCTGCCTATGGCAGAATGATTATCCAAGGGATAAACTCTTATCCATGGACTTTTTCATTGCTTTTCAGTTCAGAAAACTTGTTATATATTGCCTATGGGTGAATGATTATCCAAGGGATAAACTCTTATCCATTGACTTTTTCATTGCCTTTTCGGTTCAGAAAACTTGTTATATATTGCCTATGGGTGAATGATTATCCAAGGGATAAACTCTTATCCATTGACTTTTTCATTGCATTTTCGGTTCAGAAAACTTGTTATATATTGCCTATGGGTGAATGATTATCCAAGGGATAAACATTTATCCATCAGGTTTTTCCTTAGCAAAAACTAAAGAAAAATGTTGGATTATCCATTGGCTAATAGTTTTGAAAAATCTCATGAAAATCTCATATATTTTACTAATTTTCTCACCTTTTTTCTACTATGAAATCTTGGATAAATTTTGGTTCTTTTCTGTTGAAAATGTCAATGAAAACCAAGATTGTCCTTACATTTTTGTGGCATGAAATCAACAAGTAAATTCATTATTTCTCACATTTTACATCCATTTCCCATGCCTATAATTGTGAAATATGTATCAGATTTTCAGGTCCGAAAACTTGATAAAAAAGCAGCATTTTTGGGAGATTTTTCAACCAGAACAGTGAATGAATAATCTGTAAGGAAAAAGCATTTTTATCACATTTTTTACACTAAAAATCTGCTCATGCCCCCAGTGTGAAGGTGCCACTAGAATAATAATAAGTTTTATAGTCCGACAACTGTACAGCTGCAAGACACTGTCCCTTACTATGTGACTCTAGTAACTACTCCTCTTTCTTGTATCCATTCCTAGTCCAAAGTGAAGAAAAAAACCTATTACCATCTCTCTTCCTTCTGTCAGTTCTCTGGAAGCCGACCTTGCAGTGGCTGAAGCAAAACAAGCAAAGGCACGGAAGAAGACTACTGATGTAAAGAAGTCCGGTGAGAAGTGTTCTCCCGGTGAGGCTTCTTTAAACCTCCCAGTCTCGAAAACTAAGAAACAAAAAAAGAGAGTGAACAAAAGGGATGAGGAAGATGGAGGGTCAGAGGGGGATGATGGGGAGAGGACAAATAATAATGCTGCGATTGTTAAGTAGGGACTCTCCTTCACACTTCTCTCACTTCTTCATTCAAGTACCATGGCTGTGCAGATGGGCAAACTCTGATTTTCACTACCTGACATCTAGGCTTATTAACATGATCAGTGATAACCGTGTTTGGCGGCAGGCATTCAATTTCGACACATCGGACTCACCAGAACCTATCAAGAGTGGGGGCAAAAAAATGGCAGACCATCAGCAGGAGATTGCAAAATTCTCTTGCAAGATGATCTCAGTGGTCGGTGGGTGGCAACTGATATCAAAACCTTGGTGAATGTCATCAAAAATCGTATTCACACGTAAGCATTCATGTTTGTCACACCATACATATGTCACTAAATTGTTGATAGGTTGAAGAAGAAATATTTTGAACTTTGCAATGAGCTTGGATCAATGGGGCATGGGTTAATAGAGGAGGAGAGAGAGAAGAGGAGATTTGGGACAATTCCACGATTTTTAATGTGTGGGGTGCGTGAAATTTTGATTCTCAAGACAGGCTTTATTTAATAACTGACATATTTAGATAAAATTCAAAAGACATTTCGGTGGTACAAGGATCTGAGTCGCTTGCTGAAGGCCAGCCCTGTTGTTGACAAGGACACATCAGCAAACAGTGCAACCGATTTGGACCTCTCCGTACTAGGTACACTACCCTCGTGACCTTCAGCTCTCTCAATGTCACTTTTGATGGACGACCTAGGAGACATGTCAGACACATCAGGTGATGAGGGAATGGTTGAAGGTGGTCCTGGATCACCTCACCTCGATGCACCAGAACTAGATGAAAAGATCACGAAGACAGGATGTACACTCACAGGCACACATGTGCGACAACCGTCAACAATGTTGCCCTCTCAAATCGGCACGAAGGGTTACCATGGCTCCTTCCTCGACAAGGTGTTTGAGCTTGCAGCATCTCAACATGCTGCAATCAGTGCCGTTATCAAGAAGAACAATGAGGCACGAAGGGAACGAAAGAGGATGGAGACTGAAACTGCAGTCCAAATCAAGTGAATGGAGCTGGATCACGCGTTGGCGATGACGGAGAGACGAATGGAGCTGGAGCACCAATATGAAATGGCCCGGGCTCAGCGGTCCTCTCAGCAGGGCATCCATGCTGCCAGGACAATGTCATCAAGTTCGACACCTGGTCACGACCCTCAATCCTTCACAGACTTACAATCCGATTACTCACTAGGTTCTGAATTCTTTGTGAATGCACAGTTCCTGGAATATGCTCCATAATGACTCTATAGTTTACAATTTTTTGTTGGTAGCTAGACTTAATGTTGCAAATGCTCGAAGAGCATTTGTTTCAATTCTTCTCGCCGCAGCTGCCCTCTAATGAGCTCTACGTCATGTGCACCTGCATGCTCATGCTCATCATCAATGAGCCCTCCATGTGCATTCCGACCCTCCCGTAGTCTCTCTTCCTCCTCCAGCAAGCTCAATCCCTCACGGAAAAACTCATTAAGCTCTACATCTCCACCCTCACCCTCTTCAGCTTCATGTACCATCGCAAAATTGTGGAGGACGATGCACGTGCTCACCCAGATTGTCGCAAACCGAATATGTGCGGGTCTATCAATGTGAAGCCATAATCCACGTAAAGATGACCATTGACCTTTTAGGAATCCCATGCAATGCTCTGATTGCACGCGCACATGAGAGACGTAGTAATTATACCTGGCATTCTCAGGTAGCTCTTTGTCGGGTCTGTAGGTGGGCAATGAGCATGTCCCCTGTCACTCCAATGAATCCAACATACTTTTTATACGGCGCTTGACACCAGCTCTGCAGTGGGTATGCCGTATCGACCCACACCCACTCGTCTCCCCCCAGCAAACGGTCATGCTCATGTGGGATCCAAGTGCCCTTCCATGCTGTTGCATCATGCTGGCTGCTGGGAAGTCCAACACCATAATCAATAATCCGAAGGTTTGGGGTTGAAATGAGCTGTGAATCCTGGATTGGCAAACATAGTACGGGATGTGATAAGTAATACATACCTGAACGTTCAAAGAGTAGTTGCTCTTCCAGTCATACCAGGTATTACCATAAAACCCCGGTCATGCAAACAATGGCATGAGTGTTCCGTCCACCATAAGCCACCCCCCACACCATCCAGGACAAGATCAGGTTTCCACCCAATTGCTCGCCTCTGCCTTCTGGATGTCATTTGGCCACCTCATGACCACCTGTCTAAACCCATCATCACATACAGCTGTCATCACCCACCGAGTATACTTGTCAACCGTTCCATATCCCAACCCTGCCTATAGTCCAACCTTTTGCATACTCGCGGTGTTTCCATAGTGACCAAATCAATAAAGAACCACAGCCAGCTGTTGAATGACTGGGATTTGTTGTTTTTCTGAATTGCTTTGAAAAACAGGGTGATCTTGAATTTTGGAGAGTAAAGCATCGAAAGTAGATGACGTGACCTGGAGTAGGCTTTGGAAGAGAGCTGGGTGTTCAGCTTTATAGCGAAATAATGTAAGGCTGAGCTGAACACCATTTTTTGGGATGTGGATTCTGTCCTGCAAGTATCGTGGGACATGTAGTTCAGCGAGGAGATTGAGAAAGATGAAACTCAGCTGAGGCAGCGGTGGATCTTCATCTTTGGATCCAGACGTCTCTGAGTCTGTATCTAGGAGCTTGAGGAGTGCCGCTTGACCTTCAGTGAGTGTCTGGAGCACGAAAAGTTCCAGTAGTTTGTTGGTATGAGTTTGTCGGTCGGTTTGTTGTGACATAACTAGTGGACTCCAGGGTGATGTGACAAGTCACCCGAGTGTTGTGCTGATCTCACAGCACGAGATGTCTCTCAAGGAAATAAATTTCTAAATGACTTTTTAAACTACTTTGAAACTGAAAAGAAACGGGGGATATCACACTTCAAAATGGTTTTGCCAGTTTTGCTGCGGATTCCCTGTCATTCGAAACAGCCATCGTGATATCCCCTATTATTTAGAGTTGTTGAAGGGAAGAACATGAATTCGCTTGCCATTTTGATGTCATGATAAGGTTGAACATTACACAAGTCGCCAAGCTTGACATGAAGGTTATTGCGAGCAACTATAATGTCTTAAATAAAATGTGTGCGAGAGGGACTGAAAATGAACACACCTTTGTTCATTTGAATTTTGCCCTCGTCCACGTCATTATCAGAAAAGCCAGATAAGTACTGTTCATTATTGTAGCAAAGTTAGCGGCCAAAGACTGTCGTTCTTCCCTCTAGGTAAGTAGCAATGTTCGCTGTTGAACATTGGTCACGTGATTCTGAATCAGACATCTCCACAAAATTCTTTCCAACTAGTCACTACATCGCAACTCTATGAGCAAGAACAAACGAATTCAAAAACTCTTTAGGGCGGTCTTGGATAGTGATGAAGACTCATCTCAAATGCTTGAAGAGGAAGCCGAGGACAAATCTGATTCAGACAATCTGGAAGATGATTCAGATATACATAATCAAAATGACGCTGTGGGAGGCAAGGCAACTGCAAATGTGAGCGTTGGAATCATTTATTGAAGTACTGCATTTTTTCACATCTTTCAGCATGACCGCCTTGATCAAGTTTGCGTCAGTGACATGGAAGCTGAAGTGTCTTCCCTCAGATGCCAGCTTGCTGAACTCAAGAACTGCAAGAAAAATGGTTCCCCAGAGCCCGCAGAATGGCCGGCATCAAAGAACACGAAATGTACGGTTAATGGCTATGATTAAAAAGCCGTAGACGAAATTCGGCAACTTGGCGGCAAGTTTACAATCATGTACTCACTATGGATTGCAAATGCCCAGGTTGTGTTTCAGATGCAAAATCTTAACGACATACAGCAGTATCCCCCGAGTTCACAAAAAGACTAGATCGAATATTTAACGAGTACTATGATAACAGTGACAACGACTTAATTTACGGTAACTTAAATTTTACAAGACGAGAGTTATTCAGATTCGAGTAGAATCAAATAAAACTTACAATAAATAGAGATTTTTTTTGTATTAAATTTAGCAGTCTGTAGTAAGTTATTTAACTGTTCTGTCGAATTACCATTCATATAGGAAACTCAAGTTCATATAATGATCTCGGAGACCCATACGAAAGTCCAGAAAAAAAGACCTTACCACCATCGGACGTGCAGATACTCTAGTTGACTGTGACTTCCCTTAGAAAAAGTGCAGACACATGATGGACAGTGGCGTTGGAGTTATCATGACCGAAGTTACCACTGAAAACGCCTTCGATGGGTCACCCTCCTAGACGCCCACACGTATAATCATGAACGGACACCAAGCACTTACCACACTTAGTCGTGTTAGCGTCGTGCTTCACGTCGAGTTCTAAACACCCGTCCGTGACCAAAGTTTCGACACCGAAACACCTATCCACTTCGAACGAAGAGTCGCCCGTGCTATAACGGCAGTGGAACGAGCGTGACAAGTAACAAGACGTACATCAGGACCTGGGTGAGCAAGAGGAGCTCTACTAACGTGAACAACTTGACCCGTAGCTATAACTACAGTAGTAGGCCGCATAACTATAACAACAGTAGAAGGAGGTCGCGACGTTTACGCAGTAGTTGACGTACGCGGCCACGCAGAACATAACACTCCAAACCAAATCATAAACTTCCCCTTTTTATGTATAAGGTACGTACTTTATGTGCGAACTGGCTACCGAACAACAGTCGTGTGGGTTACTACTCTATAAACTCCATCTGTAATTTCAGTCGGAGTATTAGATAGAACGAAAATAAGGGAACCGCGACCTTCCTAAACAGTAACGATTCTCGTATCGTTTGGACCGTTTTAGAAGTCTTTTTACGGACCACGTTGTTTGGTAATGAATGTTTATACCGGTGTGGACGTTAGCGTGGTCCACAATAGAGGCATTCAACGGTATACTATAGGTAGCATTGCCGTGACGTGAAGTGCGGTTCGAACGCTAGGTCTCGTGAACCCGGTGTTTATTAATGTGACTTATGGACTTTACTTAGACAGTCTTTATCTTATCACATAGACTTTATCTCGAATGTAGCTTTTCTCGAACTAAGTCCTTTTACAACACCTACAGCCCAGCTAGGAATATCAGTGTTATCTCATAACCACGTTTGTCGTATATTATACGGACCGACAGACGTAGAACAAAGGTTGGTTACTCTCACGTCGTCAAAAGTATTGCGGTCCGACGCAGTTACTTACTCAGCACGTCCATAGGTTTATAGGAGCCTGGCTCTACACAAGCTTACACACTACGTAACAAACTTGCAAGCAATAAGTACGGTATTCATTTGATGTTATCACACTCATAAAACTCACTCCTTTTTACTTTGTTTTTGTTTTATGAATGTTACCCCACTTACTTTAGTGGTCGCTCTAATAACACTATGAGCAGACCCTTCTGGAGATCATCTAACCGCACAAGGGGGACAGAGGAGGATACATATGGTAAGACTTTCGCTCAAGAGCCGTACATAAGTCCCAGTTC
>MU134817.1:1488-21219 GCA_015039355.1 Ramaria rubella | reverse complement strand
AGCGCACTGAGCCAAACACCAGTGTAAGTAGCCGTGAAACGATGACACCGCTACCCACTGTTCTTTGGATCCATTTCCGAAAGTAAACTGACACCGGGCCCAGCAATCTGTCAATGCCAATGATGAACTACTTGATCCTGACAGATTGTGAACTGACTGGTGGTGAATGACCATGATAAAGAAAAAAAAGGCCCTGCATAGATCTGTTGAGACTAGTACATCGAGTTGTTGAGTTGAAAACCATTGGGCTCAGAGTGGTACAATGGGTGAGGAGTGAAGTGCCTGACTCCTACAGTTTTCACGGCGCTGAGCTTCATCGTCAATATATATCAGTTGATACTACTTTGTATATGCGGCCCAAAAAAATTTGAAATGAGCTTGGCAACAAATGCATTTTTGGTATTTTTACAGTTGTTAGACATCATCGGAGATGCTACAGCAAAGACTCGACTCACCAAAAAAAAACAGGACAGTCATTGGCCATTCTTGTATTCCTCCTTTGAGCATAGGTTCAGTTGTCAAGCCTCCTGGGCCGGAAAATTGGCTATGGGATATCTGAAAATGTATAGACATCTCAGGCCAGGGCACACCTGACAAAACTCTAGATGAGTGCAAATACGTGCAAGGGCTCTGTGTCCCTTCTGGCCATCACCACCGATGTATTATTTTGTCTGTTGTGAATATATATTTTGAAACACCTTGGCCTGACAATCATCATATGGAAATGCCAAAGGCCACAGTGCCCAGGCATTTTTGTGCATGAATCAGGCAGTTTGAGAGCTGAAGGTGGTGACTTGGAGGCTGTGAATGCCCCTCAGTGTTGCATAACTCAGTGCATTGCAGCAGGCTAGGCACATCCTTAATGATGCTGGGCTGTTAGAAAGCAACAAGGCTGTCAGTGATAACGATGAGCTCATACACATCCGGAATATCTTGAACTTGCAATTACCTCCAGTGCCAAATCCTCTCATTCCAAACTCACAATACACCCTGGGGTTGGCTGCACCATTAACTGCAGAAGAAATCAGTGTGGGCAGAAATCACACGACCCAGAAAGGATATGTCCAGGGCATCATCGAGCATCCTGCAGGCGCTGTCGGTTTACTTTCGGAAATGAATCCAAAAGACAGTGGGTAGCGGTGTCGTCGTTGCAACAGCTACTTACACTGGTGTACGGCTCAGTGGCACTTTGCTATCAGCAGCAACAAAGGTAGAACAAAGACGAAGATGAGGACGTAGCAGTGACAAAGATGATGACGTAATACGCTGACGTAAGCGTAGACGAGATACAACAGCAAATGTCACGTGATTGACAAAGCTGGCCTTGACGTAGACGTAGTAGTAGTAGTAGACTTAGAAGACTTAGACTTGAGACTTAGACGAGTGAATCCAACTGATAGAGGTGAATTAGGGTACACTAAGGCGAAACAGGCCTTATATACATGAGGCAGAACAACAAACGATGCGAGTATGCCACCCAACGATGTCGTCAACAGCAGACAGGAGAAATGACTAACGGCGAGAGGCAGAAAACCAAAATAGGAAGGTGGTTTGTAAAGAAATGGAAAAATGAGTCAGGTGGTCGAAGAAATGAAGGGAAATATGGCAGCGAATTTGAAATAGAAGCCCAGAAATAGAATAGAAGTGAGTCACAGACAATAGACCATGTGGAACAATTGGCAAATAGAAGTACAGCCAAGAAGCGAGTGAGTCAGGTGATGAAAATGAGTCATAGCCGTCCAATAGGATTCCAGTTGCTTGTCAAATATCTCCGAAGATGAGTAAGTGAGTCATGTGACTTGATGACGACTCAGAAACATGTGAACCAATCATGACACTTGGATACGAATTTCCTCCAGAGAGGGAACGAAGACGAGCCCTTCTTGATGAAGTCCTTAGGCACATAACCGTAGCAAATCTCTGTTCCTGGTCCGTGCTCTTTGATGTACCAGTTATTCCTGAGGACGATTCGATGCCAACCATTCACTGGTTCGAAGTTTGGTCTAAAACCGATGACGTAGAAGGGAGCATGGAAGGTTTTGATCGAATACCCATACGCAATCGTGAATGTGATAAGGAGGATATGAGGGGAATATTCGGTATGGGCCTTCAGGAGATTCGACATATAGGGGATAGTACCGACGATGTGCGACTTGTGGAGGAGGACTGGACAAATGAACATCAAGGGGAGAACGCCGACTAGGAAGTTCAACGCGTGGTCCAACATGTATGTCTGGCTTGGCGGTCATCTGAAACGAGTCATGGGATGTGGTGGCGGCAATGCTGGATGGCATATTGAAAATAGAATTGATGAAAAATAGAATGAGTGTGGAGATGATGCGTCTGGCAGACTGGAGGTAGCACAGCAGATGATGGTCTGGCAAAAGCTGATGATGATATGTCCAGGGCATCATCGAGCATCCTGCAGGCGCGATCATCAAATTCCCACAGACTGGTTGCAAGGATGGCGAGGCAATTGCGCACCGTTTTTGCATCGATTTGAACTCCTTTTTTGTCCACCCAAAGGACAACATTCAGTACTCATTAGGTGATAATCATGGTGGCCATGCACAGGTGACTTGTTACCTGCTGCGTGATACTAGGACACAGTCACCTGTGTCATGTTACCAACTCAAAACGAGCTGTAAGCTTGTAGATCACTGTCTTCATGTTCTAATCAATTCAAACATAGGCTGCTGCATCAAACACTGTTCATTTAATGGTCATGCGGGCGTGGGATTAAGAATGGATGTACCTCAGGGCACATCTCCTTCTTCAGTGACCTCAGATGCACACCAGGAGGTCTTTCTCAAGACCCTCGCATTTTATTGTGCCTTGCAGGACCATGGCTGCCTTTTTGAGGCTGAGGTGAGCTCCTGTGCCAAGAAATCATGTAGTCTGGGGCCACACAAAGACCACAGGATGATCAAAGGATTACTTCGAAGTTGAGCACCAACATGGCGTGGATGTATAATTATGGGACCAGCAAGCATCTGACAAGCATAAACAGTGCAAAGGGTGCCTGATTTTTTGTCACAACATTTATCAGAAACCTTTTATTCAGTGCGTGATCTAATTAGCATCAACTTTCTGGATGTTTTCACCAAAAAACAAAAACTCACCATGTCAGATGCAAAAAGTGCCGCAAAGCTCACCGTGCACACTTAATCTTGTGCAACCTAAATGAATTCAACATACCATACCTGCAGGCATTGTTGAATAATGACCTCACCATGATACGGTCCCATGAAGAGGTGGCTTTTTGGGATGGCTATGGTCCATTAGCTGCCCGTGGTTCGGTTGCTGCACCACGGGAACAGAAAGAACTGTGCCATAAGTTGACACAACTACCAAATGTGCTGAAGATGGACTGAAATCAGGGTAGCCACATGGCATAGAGACTCAAATGGGATCCTCACCAGGTCATGGACTGCATGGAGAAGTGTCCAGCCGTTTTTGAGTTTTATTACCCTTATGACTTGTACTTGTGCTCTTACATTTTGCTTGTGTGTCGAAACCCGCACACACACATGAATCCCAAACTGTCAAAGACCCCTCAAGCTGTCCTTGATGTATTTAACTTGCTTCTTGAAGATTTAGCCTGGAAACTGGCTGATGCCACCCCGTGGCGGATTATCTTAGATTCAGCATTTGTAAATGGTCTGCACCATGCTCTGGGCTGGGTGGATCTTTGTGATCCAACTCTGGGAGACTTGCACCCCTCCCTCAGTAATGCAGACCACACAGCTCAGATGATAAACAAACTGAGAGACAATCACTACCCTCATGGCACTGGACTTGAAGGCAAGGAGCTTCACTCACTTGTAGCCTTCCGATTCTGGACTAATGGGAATGCAGGAGCATACCACATCCTTGCAGAACACGCACAGCTGCCCCTTGAGAAACATTACATGCGCTGTGTCGAGGAACACCAGATTCCTGGAGAAGGCAGAATCCACATTGTCATTTGCATGTTCAAAGCTATGAGTGAACTCTTACTCAAAATGAAAGCGCCTTCAATCAATACATCCTTCAAACACCTCCACCAGTGACAGGCGTTTGAAATCGAAGCATGGTTTCCAGAGTACCTTCGCTGTAAGTTGTCTCTGTGTTGATAACATCGCTGGAAATAAAACATCGACTAACCAATGTTTTAGCAATAGTGGTAGCACGTGCATTCACTACATCTCAAAGCCCAGAAGCCCACCATATTCTTTTCAATCGCATATTTGCAATCGTGCATGAAGACACTGGTCAGACTGTGCAATTCCGACACATTCATGGTGTCGGCTTTGACACATTCATGGCAGATGGACATATTGGTCAGGCCTTAGGTGAGCACAAACAAAGATGTGACACATACATGAACTGAAATTATTTTCATAGGGTTGGGCCTCTGTTGCGAAGAGATTTGCCGAATTATGGCTGGTTACTGTGCCATAGATTGGACCAAAGCATTACATATGCTGACACCTTATGAGTGTCTGGCTCGGATATATCACTATTGTTTTGCTCACTTTGTGAGAAATGTACTCGCATTGAAGGGACACATATCTCTTGAAGTACAGGCTGCCATGATGAGTGTCACATCGGCTGAGCCATTGCCCAACTTCAAAGCTACCTTACAACAGATCCGCACAGGTGGCAAAAAAGCTGGGGGTGAGACAATGACATTGATACTTCTATTTTTTCACCATGGGCTTATCAATAACCTAAGATTGGTTGAAAAATAAACAGTCAGCAGGTGGATTTGCACTTGCTGCACTCTACCAACCTGCCAGCAAAATTTCAATCGAAGTTTGGAAGGCTTTGCCTTCAACCTCAAACAGCAACAAACAAGCTTACCGTAGCATCAATCGTGATGGTGTGAAGTTGATGATGCTAGCTGGAATCATGCATGGCATGCAGTATGATTCTCATGCAATGACAGGCCTTAAATTGCTGTCCACATACAGTATTTCTTCCAGGGACCAGCAGCCAACTCACTTTCGACGAGCTGCACGAGTAATTGTTCAGAGCAGTATGTCTCTGTAGCATTCCATTACATTTCTTACATTGATTGTCAGGTGCGGTCCAAAATTGTACTGTTCAAGCCCATGATGTGGAGCTTCAGACTGCTTACTGGCAGTTAGTGGGACTACACCACAATGTGCAGAACCAATGCAAAACCCTCAAGCACACAATGGAGACAGGGAAGGGGGTTGAAAAGGCACTTAAAAAGTTGCGCAAGACTGATGAGCAGCTTCAAACAGTTCACGCTGGACTTGGGGAACTTGCAAGCCAGAGTTCAGGCACCGTGGCTGAGCCTTTGAATTTATCCAGCAATTCTTCCGTGTTTACAGCACATGCTCATAACGAACATTTAGTAGTCCCTCAGATGGAACAGTAATCAGTCGATTGTTACCGTTCAGCATGTCGGCCAGCGCCCCGATCTCACCGACAGTGGTCTGGATGAGGCTTAGCAATATTCCCTCGGAGTCCTTGAAACCTGAGTTTACTTACTGCAGGGTTTACAGCACGATTGTCGCTGGTTGACAGGCTTACAAACACATTTTATAGTCTGAATCATAACACATACACAAGGTTAATATGAGTGCTTGCTAGCTAGGCCAGGTAGAAGGATAGGTGGTAGATGACAGTCACAAATAATAACTCATAATAATAAGAATGTTGTCATTGAGGCAGCCTGGGATCATGCAAATCTTGAATACCCATCATAGTGGCCATGCCCGCCTCCTCTCCTATGAGCAGATTCGCAGCGCATGGCCTTGTGCCCCAGGCAAGACGAAACGGTTTGAGATGCCGTCGTTCGACGGTCGGGTATTTGGCCACAGGTGGAACTCCTGGTATAATTTGATTAATGGTGTTTGGTCTCATCGAGCCCCCTCGATATCCAAGTTGCGACAAGAGATCCGAGGCAAGCAAGAGGAGCCTGAGACGCCCTTGCGACACGGATGGGATGCCAGTCCAGTCCACTTCCTCTCATTATCTTCCCCAACATCATCTACTGCGGCTGGATTGATGTACAGCGGGAAACATCCCTGGTACCTCCTCTTTGCAATATGGCTCTAGATC
Organism: Ramaria rubella; assembly: GCA_015039355.1. Lineage (NCBI taxonomy): Eukaryota > Fungi > Basidiomycota > Agaricomycetes > Gomphales > Gomphaceae > Ramaria > Ramaria rubella. The sequence continues at coordinate 15,144 of MU134817.1, read as the reverse complement.
AGCAGGACCTGCAGAGGAAATCACCCTTGAGTTCTGTGATAGGTGCTTTGCGGCTTACCCTGTAGAGATGTTTGCAAGCCACCATTGCCATCGTTGAGCCACAGAACGTTTAGCCACAGTTTCTCTTTGCATTAGCGCACATCTGCAAAAAAAATATAATAATCCTTACTAATAATGCTATAGAGTATTCGGGGACTTAGAGTGCTAGCTTACTAGTTTGGAGGTTGATGGGATCAGGCCATTGACCGTATACATTGAACGGTAACAATCGACTGTGAACTCCAGATGGAACCTGGGCCACCTCACTCACAAGAATCACATTATAGTCTTATTTCTCATGACCGTCAGATATCCCATATCCCACCCCCTTGCATCTACCACCTCCATACCATCCTTCTACCTATGAACCTTGGTGTAGCGGTACATCATATTGATACAGGTTGTTTGTGCCGTGAATGTGTCTGTAAGCCGTATTATCTATGGTACCTAGTAGCAACAATAAGGCATATGGAATCTTGCCAAGTCTCGTCCGGACGGTCGTTGATGGGATCAGGGCATTGGCCGATATGCCGAGTGGTAACAATCGACTGAGTACTGGATGCTAGTCATTGAGGGTCTGGAACTGCACATCCATGACTACGCCACACCCAATTGCTCCTTTGTGAGTTTGCGTGCGCGGGACTTGACTAGTGCACAAAGACCAGGGCGAAGAATCACCCCATAAGTGACTGGCTGACAAAGGCCGGACTTGCAGTGTGCACATGAGCATCAAAGTGGTTGTAGCGCTCGAATGAAAGAATAAAGACGCGACGTTAGACAAAGCAGGCAGGGTTGATGTCTAGTGTCTCAATGGTTGTACTAGCGCTCGAATGAAAGACTGAAGACGCGACGTTAGACAAAGTAGGCAGAGTTAACGTCTAGACCCTCACCACTGGCCGTCTTATTTAAATAGCACACGCCGCCCCATGAATACCAGTGTTCCTCTCCTTAGAACCAGCTCAGCCTGTATCCTCGTCGCTGCGCCACGCTTCCGCCTGTAGATTCGTTTCTTGGTTTCTCGTCGGCTGCGGACCCTTTCGGACAATACCAATCCACTCACTTCTCGCCGCAAAAACGCAGCACACCTCGAGGTTGAGTGTCATGGAACACAGAGCTACTGCACTTCTAGAAGTCGCGCCACACTTGATTGCTATGTTTCTTCGTGGGTACACAAGTTCAATACTTAGCGCTCCTCTGCCACCGCTGGCATGATCAGGACTCAGGAGACGCTTGGCCCGCTTACCTTGGACTAAGGAGGTTGTTCCTCAACCTCGCCTATCATGTTCTCTCCCTCTGGTGGAAACCCCGCTGCAATCTACACACCCGTGCTTTATGGTGAGTTCACGGGATTTTGTCTGCAGTTTATGCGCACTAAATCCAATCTAGGTGTCATGATTTCCGCTATGTAAGATGAGAAGCTTTTTTTCGACCCCAGCTCCTTCATCCAAAGACCCATCGATAGTTTGACCGGAATCAATATTTGTCAATGTTATGCATATATGATGTCTCATGCAGACCGCTGGATGTTCAAAGGGCTCGTGAGTATACCAGGACATCAGACAAAACTCTGATTGTGTCCCAGGCTAATAGACCTGACGGGAACCTGTTGGAATACGAGCGACGTCAAGTCGTCGTAATAGGTCACGTGAATGTAAATTTAGTATGTAAGTTCGTACTCGTGTAGTTTAGCCCCCCCACATATTTGTACCCGGCCTTCGTGCTACCCGTTTTTTCTAACAGAACCTTAATCAACACTGCATTTTTAGATCACGACGTGGTTGTTGGATTAGCAAGCTTAACGGAGCTATATTGGACCCCTGACCGATGGCCGAAAACACCATGCTGTTATGTCAATTAAACTTAACCTTCACGTCATTTAAGATTGCGACGTGCGTACCTTTTTTAGTTTAGTTTTGTAGGATAAATACTCGTAAAATTGTTGGTAGACGCTTCAGTATTGCTGGTAGCAAATACTGAAGCGTACGTCTATACTTTCTTTTGTTAGCATCCAATCTAACCTTCGAATAGTCAGAATCGTTATAGGTAGCTCAACTTGTTCTTCAGTATTGCTGGTAGCAAATACTGAAGCTCAGAATCATTATAGCTTAACAGGTTATGGGCCCTGCCGAGTTTAATATGTCTACTTCCAAAGACGACTCCCTTTTCAAAGTTCCCATGCTTGCTGCTGATGGATCGAATTGGGTTGTATACAAGACACGTATGTCTTGGTCGATTGCTGCTCGTTCACTTGAAGGGCACCTCGATGGCACCTGTATTCGGCCTACCGAGCCGAAATACAGTAATTCCGATACATCCCTATGGAGTGCAGATGATAAGCAGGCATATGCAGGATTCAAGACAAACCTCAACAAGTGGACACTAAATGAGAGTGTCGCATGTGCGCAGATCGGCAATACCATTGGTGACTCGATGTTGATGAAAGTACATCGCTGCAAGACTCTTGCAGAAACTTGGAAAGTAATCTGCTCCGAGTTTGAAGGGAAGTCCCATATGGTTCAAGTCGACCTACAAAGAAAATGATGGAAATGGTAGCCGAGGATGGCGATGATATTCATATGCACCTCGACACCTTAAACCTCATGTATGAACGTCTATCCAGAATGGGCGCAATGTCCAGCGATGAAGACTATTCGACCATCATCCTTTCATCTCTGCCGGAATCTTATTCTCAACCTCTCCAAACTATTAGTGATGCCGCCCAACATCTTGGAAAACCTTTTACCCCTAGTGATTACATTTTAAAGGCCATAGATAACTATGACAAGCGCTGACAAGCATGATACTCGACAGCGCCTACTACACTACAAAAGACGCTCACTGCGCACGCGCCTATCATCATCAGCTTTCGCCAGACCATCATCTGCTGTGCTACCTCCAGTCTGCCAGACACATCATCTCCACACTCATTCTATTTTTCATCAATTCTATTTTCAATATGCCATCCAGCATTGCCGCCACCACGTCCCATGATTTGTTTCAGATGACCGTCAAGCCAGACATACACGTTGGACCACGTGTTGAACTTCCTAGTCGACGTTCTCCCCTTGATGTTCATTTGTCCAGTCCTCCTCCACAAGTCACACATCGTCGGTACTATCCCCTATATGTCGAATCTCCTGAAGGCCCATACCGAATATTCCCCTCATATCCTCCTTATCACATTCACGATTGCATATGGGTATTCGATCAAACCTTCCATGCTCCCTTCTACGTCATCGGTTTTGACCCAAACTTCGAACCAGTGAATGGTTGGCATCGTATCGTCCTCAGGAATAACTGGTACATCAAAGAGCACGGACCAGGAACAGAGATTTGCTACGGTTATGTGCCTAAGGACTTCATCAAGAAGGGCTCGTCTTCGTTCCCTCTCTGGAGGAAATTCGTATCCAAGTGTCGTGATTGGTTCACATGTTTCTGAGTCGTCATCAAGTCACATGACTCACTTACTCATCTTCGGAGATATTTGACAAGCAACTGGAATCCTATTGGACGGCTATGACTCATTTTCATCACCTGACTCACTCGCTTCTTGGCTGTACTTCTATTTCCAATTGTTCCACATGGTCTATTGTCTATGACTCACTTCTATTCTATTTCTGGCTTCTATTTCAAATTCGCTGCCATATTTCCCTTCATTTCTTCGACCACCTGACTCATTTTTCCATTTCCTTACAAACCATCTTCCTATTTTGGTTTTCTGCCTCTCGCCATTAGTCATTTCTCCTGTCTGCTGTCGACGACATCGTTGTATGGCATACTCACATCGTTTGTTGTTCTGCTCATGTATATAAGGCCTGTTTCGCCTTAGTGTACCCCAATTCACCTCTTTCAGTTGGATTCACTCGTCTAAGTCTAAGTCTAAGTCTACTGCTACGTCTACTACTACTACGTCTACATCAAGGCCAGCTTTGTCAATCACGTGACATTTGCTGTTGTATCTCGTCTACGCTTACATCAGCGTATTACGTCATCATTCTTCATCATTGCTACGTCATCATCTTCGTCCTTGTTCTACTTTTGTTGCTGCTGATAGCAAAGCGCACTGAGCCGAACACCAGTGTAAGTAGCCGTGCAACGACGACACCGCTACCCACTGTCTTTTGGATTCATTTCTGAAAGTAAACCGACAGCGCAAGGTTAATTCCGAACGCGAGGATCACGCAAAAGACTCAGCATTGTACGTCAAGAATGGCAAACGTTCCAAAACTCTGGCTTCGAAAAAGGATATCGAATGCTTCAACTGTCACAAGAAAGGACATTTAAAAGCTGATTGTTGGGCCAAGGGTGGAGGAAAGGAGGGACAGGGTCCACGCTCAAAGAAAAGCAAAGACAAGAACAATACGGCAAATGCAGCAACTGAGAGTATTGAAGATGGTTGTTGGTCGGCTATATGTGGTAGTTCCGATGATTTTATTGATGACCTATTCGAAATCAAATGCGATGACAACCTACCTCCAACACTGCTTAACATCTCAAACAGCAGTGACATCGATGAAATGCCAGGATTGGAGACAGCTTCTGATAGTGACTCAGATGATGAAGATGCATACACCTCCATCAATGTTGTCAATGTTGCCGCAACGGTTGCCGCTCAGCCTAGTTCACCAGGCACTATCGTAGAACTCTACGATTCAGGAGCCACACGTCATATGACCCCGCACAAGCACTTGTTGGAGAATTTCATCACTATCGCACCAAAATCCATCAATTCTGCCAACAAGAATACATTTTGTGCTATTGGTAGAGGAGACATGAAAGTCACGATCCCAAATGGCAAATCGGAGACATCAATTACCTTGAAAGACGTGCTTTACGCACCTGACATAGGCATGACACTGGTGTCTGTTGGCCTTATTGATTGTGCTAGCTATTCAACCATATTTGAAGGTGGTGCCTGCACAATTTGTGACAAAACGAAGAGAATAGTTGGGTGCATTATTTACAGAAACGGGCTATACCAAGTCGAGAGAAAACTGAAACACGAGAATGCCTATACATCAACTGAAGCTGTCACTGTCACTGAACTCCACTGTAGAATGGGACATATAGCACCCGAAGCTGCCAGACAACTTGTCAAAAATGGCCTTATCACGGGTATTGAACTTGATGATTCACAACCAATATCTGGGTCCTGTGATTCATGTGAGTATGCCAAAATGACTCGGAAGGCTATACCCCATGAAAGAGAAGGCAAGAGGGCAAGTGAAGTTGGTGGGGAAATCCATACCGATGTCTGGGGACCATCTCCGATAAAGACAATGGGAAGCAAAGCTTATTATGTCAGCTTTACGGATGACAAAACTCACCATACTACTGCACACCTCCTCACACACAAGAGCAATGCGTTTCAAGCATATTTAATATTTGAAGCATGGATTAATACTCAACATGGTGCTAAAGTTAAAGCACTGCATTCAGACCGCAGTGGAGAATACCTCAGTGGTCCATTCACCACCCACCTTCGAGAGAGGGGAACAGTTCGTAAACTAACTGTTCACGATACACCTGAGCAAAATGGTGTGGCTGAACGCTTGAATTGCACACTGCTTGAACGCACACGAGCTATGCTGCATGCGTGTGGACTCTCAAAAGGGTTGTGGGGAGAAGCTCTACAACATGCAGTGTGGCTCAAGAATCGGACATCAACAAAGGTGTTAGTTGGTATGACACCTCATGAAGCACTTACAGGTGAGAAACTGAACCTAGCCGACTTGCATGAATGGGGAAGTAGAGTATGGGTTCACACTACTGAAAGTGGAAAATTATCTGGGAGAGCTAAGGAAGGCCAGTGGATGGGATATGATTCTGAAAGTAATGGTTCACGAATTTATTGGCCAGACAAACAATCGATTTCAGTTGAGCAAAGCATTAAATTCGATGAAGAATTTGTTTTCATACCTGGGAATTCTCCACTTGAGGGGGAGTGGATAGAAATCGAGCCCACAACTCCAAAAATTTTGAACAATCAAGAATCTATCACCATCGACACTCTTAATACACCTCTCAATTCCACTGTATCCCTACCAAGCCATACCGATGTTCTGAAAAATTTTGAAAACTCACCTGAAGTCCCCAGTCGAAGTCAGCGCATCTGGAAACCTTCCAATCATATCAGAAGTCTTCAGACCGGCGAAGGCACAACCACAGGTCTTAAAACGGCACCTTTAGTACCAAAAGGCATACATATTACCAAACCCTCGCCAGAAGAAACAGACCGTATTATTCAGGATGAACACGACAAAATTGATACGGCTGCAATGTGTCAAGTGTCCATAAAATACCAGAGTGATGCAATCTCTGATTGGTCACTTGTTACAGATACGGAGACTGGAGATGAACCTAGAACTATAGTGTGTCTACTATTGGACCGACCTCGCAGTCCTTTTTGACATAAAAGTATCGGTTATACAAACCACCTACCTCCCACTGACCGTTTAGTCACTTCTATCGAGGGGTCTAAAGGATGAACTCTATCTCCCCCTTTTGGGTGTCGATCACCATCGACTTTACCTATGTCTTCAACTAAGTCTCCTAGAAGACCACCAGTTTGGTAGAGGATAGTGATTCGAAGCTGGATTTAAACACCTTGTTGAAAGTGGTGGTAGAGTAAGTTAACGATTCTCTGGAGGTTCTTTTTTGGTTCGGTAACGATCCTAAAGACACCTTATGGTTGAAGGATTAGACCAAGTACGTAACTTCCAAGTAGACCACGTCGAGTGACTTCGACATAGGAGAGTAGTTGAAGTTGTTTCTCGTCGTGTCATGGTTGAAGGTGTCCTTACCGTCAGTTAGAGTTAGACCGTATCTACGTCACAGGAGTACGGACATTATCCAATACTATTTCCGTATGGGTTTGCTGTCAGATAAAATCGAGCAAATAGTTGATGGTTCCTGTTTTGTGGTGTTAAAGTATGTCATGAACTACTAGGTGTTTCACTCCTATTTTTAGGTGTTCTACCTTAATTACCATTCAACAGTGACTCCTACAAAGGGGACAGGAGTTACAAATACTACACGGTGATCCAGAAACTCAACGTGTTCACTTCGAATAGAAACCGGGATGTGAGTGGTGTAGAGTTTTTGTCCGAGTTTGGTGAAGTCTTGGACGTTCCTTACATGACCGAATACACCTTACCAAAAGTTTTGGTCCACGTGTGTGTGTACCACGATACCTATACATACGATATGTCACAGATTCCCCCAGACTACCTTCCGGACAACCCCCATAGTAAGTCGAACTTAGATAACACGTTGGTCAACAAGACTCAGGTGCGAAGGGTTCCACCTGTTCTCGGACTACCCTGTGTCCAACTTCACTTACCTTTATTAACGAACCTCTTCCATCTGTTCAAAACCTAGTTAAGTAAGGTCCTAGTTCGATGAATGGTCTCACAGAATATTACATTATCGTACAGAAACCTTTAAACAGAAGCATTTACAAAAAAACCATCTTTATTGTCACCATGTCCCCTTATTTACATGTTATAATAGTTACCACGCACACCGACAACCACTCTCACAGGGTCTTACTGGGAACAGGGGACCCTGACCGACACAGACTACAACTCTCACACACTCTCACCCTTACATAGCGGTGTAACTCCCACAGACGTCGATCCTCACCATACCCCACTTGTAAATGGGGATACAAACAACAAACGTGATGACTCCCACCAGAACTTACCGACATAGGGGGACCCACCATAACGACAACGACTCTCACAAGGTAGAAACCGTAACTGTAGGGAACCAACAACCACGACGACGACACCCACAAGGCCATACCGGTACGTAGGGGAACCCACTACAACGACGACGACCCTCATAAGGTCACCCTCGTAACTGGGAAACCAACGACAACGACGACGACACCTACAAGGTCTCACCGGTAAGTGAGGGAACCAACGACAACGACGACTACACCCACAAGACCTCACCTGTACGTGAGGGAACCTACTACACCGTCGACGACCCGCACCAACTCCCAGTCGTAAGTGTAGGACACCAACGACAACGACGACGACACCCACAAGGCCTCACCTGTATGTGGGGGAACCAATAACATGGTCGACGACCCGTACAAGGTCTGAGTCTTAAGTTTAGGGAACCAACGACAACGACGACTACACCCACAAGGCCTCACCTGTATGTGGGCGAACCAACTACACCGTCGATGACCCGCACAAGGTCCCAGGTGTAAGTGTAGGGAACCAACGACAACGACGACGACATCCACAAGACCTCACCTGTACGTGAGGGAACCAATAACATCGTCGACGACCTGTACAAGGTCTGAGCCGTAATTTTAGGGAACCAACGACAACGACGACGACACCCACAAGACCTCACCTGTACGTGAGGGAGTCACCGACAACGACGACGACACCCACAAGGCCACTGTGGTAAATGAGGGAACCAACTACAACGGTGACGACCCTCATAAGACCACACTGGTAAAGGGGGGAAACAAATACACTGACGACGACACCCACAAGACCCCACCCGTAAGTTGGAACCAACAACAAGGAAGACAACACCCACAGGACCCCACCGTAAATACGGGAACCAACAAGGACGACCGACCCTCATCAGACCACCTCACCCGTAAGTGAGGAAACCAACAAGAAAGAGGAGGAGTCTCACCAGGTCCACACGACAAAGGTAACGACTCCCAGAAGGTCTTTCCAGTAAGTTGGAGTACAAACAGCAAAAGAGGTCCACACCATTAAAACGTTAGAAAAGGAGGAACACTCTTAGTCCTGATTAGAGACTTCGTCCTGGGTGTCTGACAGAGTTACCCTACACTGGTGTTAGGGTAAGTCACGGTGAGGTAAACGGTCGAGTTAACCCACATCCCCCCAAAAAAAAAAAAAACGAGGGATAGGTTTTTTTCTAGTCATGTTCGTATTTTACTGATCATGTACGTGTTTTTCGAGGTATGTACGTGTTTTTTGAGGTATGTACGTGTTTTTCCAGTCGAGTTAGTGTTAGGTTGATTTGGAGGAGGTTGAGAAGTTCAAGACTTCCGAGGAGGCCGAGACGTAGTAGTGGTTGGGGGGGGATAAGGGGTTCAGACGGGGTCGTTTAGGGTTCGGGGGAATAAAAAACGGTGTTAAAGCTTTTGTCCTGAGTCAAAACGGAAAAGTTACTGTTCTGGCTCAGCGTCCAACAGTCCCTTCTAAACGTCCACCTGACTCCCCAGCGGAGGCCTCGTGGGTACATGAACCCTAACCCGACGTTTCCAATCAGGTATTTTAACTTCTACTTTTTTGTTTGAATGATAAAATCAGCGAGGGAGTTAACGGAGATCTTAGTGAAGTAGGAGGGTAAGTGTGGACCGGTCGACTAGGGCGTAAAGTGCCAGGAGGTTGAGTTTAGTTGCAAACGCAAGCTCTAGTGTCGCTAGGAGTTCAGCTGCGCGAAGTGCCGCTTACTGCTACTCGAGAGCTTCACGTCAAAGCTCTCTTATCAGGACCTTACATTAGCTTAAACCTCAGTGCCAAACCCTTGTACCTTCTCGTCAGCCTGCTCGTGTCTCCCCGCTATACCGACGAACCGTTCCTGTGTTATCTACCAGAGGATAAGAAGAAGAAGAAAACCTAAGGTCGCCTAGCCTTCCTCGGGTCCCAAGTTACCAATGTAACACTCCTCCGACTCTCCGAGGTTCAGCAACTTGCACAAGGTCGCGGTGCAGGCCTACCACTTTGTGTAGCTAATGCACTGGAACTCAATACACTCCCCAGACCGTTTCGACCCCTATTGTTTACCGTGCACGGTGTACCACTAAGACTCAGGCCCTACTACTCGCACACCTACAGTCTTCCCTCACCGTAACGCTGACATGATCATCCTTGGACACACTAATCAGGTTCAGTAAAACCCGCCTCGAGCTTGCAGATCGATGGTGATCCACGCGATCTATTATGGGAATCTCGATTCATCATATATAAATAGTCTATATAATGTACCGGAGTGGCATTTGTAGATCTTAAATCTGTGGTTCCAGGCAAAAGGACTACGCTCCGAGATAGAAAGAGAAGACCTAGGGGTGTCATCTACAATAGTACCTTGTGATGACCATATGCAAGACACTCGTGTCCATGGTAGCACAAGGCTCTTCGTAAGAACTAACTGTACCGAACTTTCCTTGAGACGACCTTCGGGTTCAGGACTACGAAATACCATTAGACGACACTCGCGATCCGTCGTGTTGATGTAAGACCGTAAAAGTGAGAGTGGGTTCGTGAATTATGTTACCAGTAAAAGTCTGTCTGAATCTTCCAAGTTCGGGTCACTCTTCACGGAACCTACTCCCGAGTCGACCAACCGAGAGTCGTTTGGGCGTTCCCCTTAGGCGACTCCTGGCTGGTCGACTCCTTTAGACCTGATATTCCCTACCAATTAACCTCGTACAGCCAAGAGTAGGGGCGTGTCGACTCGACAACATAGACTATGGTAGTCCAGACGACACTTGGCTACCAACCGACCAAAAGTGAATCCTACCATCTTTTACTAAAATTATTTGACAAATCGGTTGGGTGTTCTGTAAGTAACACAATAGACTCCATTGGTCTTAAGGTAACGTTACCACCTTATCTTTAAAATATATAATAACACTCATATAGAAATTTATGTTGTAAAATGTTATTTCCTTACATTGATGTATCTAATCTTTGTTTCTTGTTTCTTATGATACTGGAGTAAAGTATCTCCATAGAAACAGTTTGTCTCAACACACGATACTTACATGTGACGTCCGGGGTCGCCGATCCCCGCATTTGATGTATACATGTCGAGAGTAAAGTGGGAAGCGACGCAAGGGGACCCCGCCTCTTCCACCCACCCCCCTAGATTACACTCCCACACCATGTCCACTTGGTTCTCGACATATATATCCGTTTACTTAAAGTACACTTACTTCAAGTCTTGCGACTGAGTCGTTTTACTTACCTTGCCCAAATAACCGTTCTGTCAACAGACAAAGAATTTTTTTTTTTTTCTTGTCCTTGGTTTTATTTATTTAAAACCGTAAACATCGGACACTTATGTTTTGTACTTTTTAGGTACTCCACACGTGTCTACTCGAGTCTAAGGTAGACTCGACAGTCGACACTAGGATGGTCGACTCGAGGTCTGACTCCGTGAAGAGCGACCCCAAGTTCTTAACACCTTTTAGGTACAAACTAACTTCCACACCATCTGCGTCAACGTACTAGAAATGGAGTTAAAAGCGACGTTTACTATGGTAAAGACTCGGCGGTAGTACGGGTTAGTCATCCAAAATATAATGAAGTACATACTACCAACAAAGTAAGTTTGTCGAACCACCTACTTGTAACCACGATGACCGTTATACCCCTCCCGGGGGACCAAAAATTTAAGTGTATTCTTTGACTGTTCTTTTGTTAACTCCCAGACCCCACTACAGGTTCAGTTTCATAGAAATAGTTCTATGGAATTAATGACATATGTCCGGACTTACCGTGTCTCGACATCACAGTTTGTAGGACTTTAGAAAGGATTACATATAAGGTTCGATAACGAATCCAAAGGGACTACCCTTACCTCTCCACGAACGTATGTGGTCCCTTTATTAAACAACCTCAACCATTATATCCTATAGTACGACGTGGACCCAATGGGTCATACTGATCGTATAAATTTGTCCAGCATACATGGAGAATCAATTCATCCAAAGTGTCGACCCAGGAATACAATTCGATATTGCTAAGACTCGAAGTCATAAACGATGGTCGTTATGACTTTATGTTCAACTCGATGGATATTGCTAAGACTGATAAGCTTCCAATCTAGCCTACGATTGTTTTCTTTCATATCTGTATGCGAAGTCATAAACGATGGTCGTTATGACTTCGTAGATGGTTGTTAAAATGCTCATAAATAGGATGTTTTGATTTGATTTTTTCCATACGTGCAGCGTTAGAATTTACTGCACTTCCAATTCAAATTAACTGTATTGTCGTACCACAAAAGTTGGTAACCAGTCCCCAGGTTATATCGAGGCAATTCGAACGATTAGGTTGTGAGGGGGAGTTCGATTTACCTCAGACTCAAGAACTTGTTTTGGAAGTTCGAACCACGCACTGTTTCGGAAACAATTTTATAGACGTTAGTATCTCAACCATCCCGTTATATACTCCTATTACCAAGGCAGAAACCACCGGAGCGGTTACTTTACTTTTACATACAGTTATACAAAGCAAGATCACACTCTAACTGATAGGAAACTTTCGCGCTAGCGTCTAACTAACAACGTTTTATCTCAACACCCTTATCATTCACCCGCGCAATAGAGTGACTCCTTTCGAGATTAGGTTTACCGAAGGAATCATCGTACACGTCGTCGCTATATGAGTCGAAGACATCAACTCTCACGTTATTACCCAACGAAAAAGCTTGAGGTTCTCTGCCGTGGTGGTAGTTACGCTTTTTGCATCGGTCTTTACCTCACGGCCACAAGAACGTTTCGCACTAGACGTAGTCAGGTGTGCAGCTTTGGTGAACCGAGAGGAGGTATGCAATCGAGGTTGAGAGAGCAAGGGAAGTTCATAAACTCATCAGAAAAATGTCGAAGGGTCACTCAAAAAGGTCCCAAGACGTATTTAACGTGATTACGACTTCAACGCATCCGATATAGCCCTACTCAACGTGAGCGTCGTATTTACTCTCTATGTTACCGAAGAGATATTCCATACCAACGGTAAAGAAACTAGACTGAGCCACAGCTGCCTGATACCTACTAACTATTAAAAACAGGTTCAAGGTATCCGCACTTCTGCAAGAAACGCAAAAGGTCTAATTTTGCGCTCTATTAGCATAGTTACATCCGAAAAACTCTGTTGCTATACCACGCAAATTAAGACAACGCAAAATAGAGATAAGGCTCATTGGTTACCTCTAGCGGTTCCAGACAGTAGAGTTAAGACTGGCATTAAAAAGAAAGTAGTAGTTGTAGCTTCAGAAACTCCAACTTCGGTTTCAATTCAGTAGATGTCGGTGGTGGTGATAGTGTTTTAGAGGTAATTACGCAAACTTCTTATGCGTCACGAGTTGAACTGTAGCGCATATCGGGTTAGCTCATTTTCATGGCGTCTAGTTGAGTATGGTTGCTGTTGGTCGAACAAATTCAGGTATGTACCGAAAGAAGTTCTCCGTTTGTCTAAAGAGCATAGGACCTCGTTACTTAGGCCCCCAACTTTGTACTTTTAGAAGAGCAGTTCGAACCGTAAGTCCATCCGCGAGAACTGTAGGTAAACAAGATCGAGGGTTAGTAACACACGTCACTCGCGTTCATGATATGCTAAGCTCCACTCAAAGCGATGACCGTGTTTACACAGTTCTATTAGCTAAGGTCCATTAACGCACTTAGGAACCCGTTACTCAGAACGGAATATGGAATATTAGAAGGGTCATCACAGGGAGAAGGAAAACTTATGGGTAGCACTAGGGTGTTGTAAGCACAAACGTCCAGCTAGTTGTTCATAGGTTCAAAGACGTAACCGATCACGTAAGTCAAGTAGAAGGTAACGGAAAGTGGTGTTAAGTCGAAGACTAGGTCGATCGCGAAGAAGTTGT
>MU134815.1:0-47214 GCA_015039355.1 Ramaria rubella | reverse complement strand
GTTCCATTTCCAGCCGGAGGACGTAGGCGGCCGCGGAGCTAAAACCTCGTGACATACCCATACGTGACTACCAGCTTCATGGCTCACCCATCGACGGAACAGCTTGCTATTGCAGTCCTTTCCGCAGCCAAACAGTGGGGATGGAAAAACACAACTCGTCTGCAAGCATCAGGGGAGATCGGCGGTAGGTACCATGCAATAACTTCAGAGCTCCTGTCCGCCGCGATCATAGAGTCAAACACACTGGGTGGTTCATTATTGGACAAATTTTGGGAAAATCTGGCAAAATGTCACTCCAAACTAAAAGAAACTGGTATTCACGTATCTATCTGATGTGGCCCGCCTGGCTGAGTCTCCGTAGTGGACTTGATCAGAAGCGATCCTGAGAGCATACAACCCGAGATGGTTGTGGAGGAATTAATGCAAGGTCTAGACATAGATTTTTCTCCAGTACTCAACTTGGCAGCCGAAGTATTCACTCATCTTGGGGTAGCATGTACGTGACGTTACCTTCCCTTGCCAAACAACCGACCTGCAACAGTTCTGAATCAGGGGGAGCCCAAGTCGAAACCCGGCACTCCCTTCTCAGTAGGAGAGCTCGACCGAATGGAAACGGATACTCTCCTTGCTGTTCTCAATGCTGATGGGAAGTTCGGACATCGAGAGCAAGCTGCTCTAAAACAACTGGTACGCCTTGACTTTACGGATGTCTAAAAGTCGACCTATTATGATACAGGCAATTAAACGTGACGGAACAGCATGCATGTTTACTAAAAGGTTGTTCAAACTTCCTGGAGGCGTTTTCAGCAACTCTACTGTGTCTCGTATTGACCCCGTGCTGACCCATATAATTCCCAAGTCATTCCATCAGAAGGTCAGTATCACCCAAAACAATGCTTTCTCCTTACTTATTCCCCCATACAGCCAGATACTTTGGCTTTGATCTCTATTTTTGCCGGCGAGAAGACGGCGAAGGTCGTTCTGGAGCATTTAAACAGTGTAGGAAATGCGATGAATATACAGTCAGACGCCCACCCGACTTATGACCAGCTATTGTGGGGGATAGAGGCTCAAGAACGCGACGAAAAAGTAACGACTCGCGCTCTCTAATAGGCTGAATCTGACTGACAATGTCAAGCAAGGTAAAATATGTACACAGGCTCATTAGTCGAACAGTCATAAAAGATCCTGGTCCAGGTTTCATTTTGCTAAAAGATGGGGACGAAATACACTTCGGACAAGGTCCTGATGGAGAGAAACTCGGAAACGGGCCCCTTCCCTTGCTGTGTAACCTTCATCTTGCAGTCGCGCGGATCGTCCAGATGAGCGGAGCGGCCGACATAATAGCGCAATGGATGGATGAAGCGGACGATTCAGACTTTCCCCATGTCTATCTGGCTCCTGATGATTTCTTCAAGATTTTAACTGCAAAATTACAGCTTGTCCCTTGAATTACAATTTCCTAGATCACAGGCCTCATATCCCATTCGCAATCTCACTGGAGTCCCTCAGCGATCAGGTGCATGAAAAACAACTTGAATAAGAGTGTACGTAGGAACAGGGAAATCAACTACGGGCCTCGTACCATGGTTGTGAAGACAGTGAGGGTTTGGATGTGGCTGGGAAGGGAAGGAGGAAGAGAAGATTATAGCTCCTCCACGCCGCACTATAGAGCATATAACAGCTATGTATAGCGGATGTGTATCGTCCGTGTATACGAGCGTTTTCCACAGGTGAGCTTGGCCAAGTGCTTTTTCTTTTGCACAAGCAATATATTAAGTTTTCCTATCGGCATGAGCTTTTGGTGGATCACGAGCATTGCTGACATCGAGTTATATGTCCACGGTATTCTAATCCCTGTTCACGGCGGCCTCAGACTTGAGCTTGAGCCTGAAGACCCAACGTCGATGCCCACGGTACGGGGCCTCCAACGCCTATGAATGACTATAAGAAAGTATATACCATGCACACTCCTTTCGAAATATCTCACCGGACTTACTTACCTTCACAATTGGCCATGAAGCAGGACGCTGTTACTTATCGTGCGACAGCGTACACTGCAGTCGCCGTACGCGGCACGATCTACCCGTTCACCCTTACACGCACTCAAGCTACTGCTTTCCCTGTAGTTCTGATGCTTAGAGCTGATATAATCACGATTCACCAGTCTCTGGAGAGGTGTGGGAGTTGTCGTTCATAAGATCCTTTCGTTTCCTTTCGTTTCTTTGTATGACCATGAAGTGATATAAACGAAAGCCGACACTAGACAGTTATTCCCCTGTAGTGCCAGCAATCTGGGAGCAGTGCTTAATAACTGAAACATGAAAACTCGGAATGCAGAACTCACCACATTGCCATGCACACCCCACGCAACTCCCAACCCAAACATAGCCCAACCTATTATCACAACTCCCACAGAACCCGCAAGCATCGTCCACGCGGGCCATACACCCCCCTTTCTGAGAACCTTGAGATCATACTCCCTTTGTTTGAGGGTTTTCTCTGATTCTCCCTGGCCGTCGAGTTTGCTAATCTCGTGAGCAAGGTGGCGCGGTGTGACTTGGGAGAGCCGCGCGGCACTCAGGGTGAGAAGGGGCCACCATGATGTGCTAGCCAAGAGAAGGGCTCCAGAGATAGCAACAGAGATGAATGCGTACACGAGCCACAGTGTTATAGCGTCTGCATATATTTGAGTATGTGGTTCACTTCCTAAGCAAACGAAAGAGAACTAACTATCGAGTGACCCTTTGGAGTCATCTTGGATTTTGCCTGCAGCAGTGGTGATAATGACAATTGATGCCTGAACCACAGATTCTGTGGTTTTCGGTTGATCAGTGAACGGTCTCGAATAATCAAACATTTACTTTTGATAGCGAAGGCTGTAGCAAAGTACCTAGGGTCTGGAATTACATTACGAACAATTTCAACCTGGGGAGCTGGGGTGACACACTGTGGTCCGCAAATTCAAGTCGTATCAAGGTATGAAAACACAATAATGCTTGCCTGAGCCAGGGCGTAGAAAACATAAGCGGCAACGAATGTAGGTACAGAATGGCTGAACTTCAGTGATATCATTGATATCAGAAACATGAGACCCGATAGGAACACTGGCAATACTCGAGTAAGCGGACTCGGAGAGCAGCATTTAATAAATAAGACGTACGGATGGATACACGATGTCCAAAGATGTCAATCCAGATCCCCAAAAACGGTGTCAAGCCTATAGGTAGCAGCAGGTAGAAACTGGAAACCCATCCCCCAATTACGGCACCCTTCTTCAGCCGTTGCTGAGCGAACTGTCTACAGGCCATTCAAGCCTTTGGTAGAATGTGAAATCTGGAAAGCGCTCACGTAGAGATTGACACAAAACTTTGCACACCTGCATTCTCGAAAATGGCAAATGCCACTATAATCCAGAACGTCGAATTTAAACGCCTCATGACCTTCAAGTTGAAAACATTCCTTTGCACTTGGCCCTGGTGACGCCCACCATCGCTCTGGTCAGTGATATGGTACCTGGAGCGAAGGAACTTGTCGAGGAGAACGAGTCCGATGGCACATAAAAGCGAAAACAGAGATATGATAGCGCTTATCCAGAGAGACCATGCATAAGAGCCTAGATTAGCTGTAATTACATTGGCTGTGGATTGTCCCACGAATTGGCCCAAATTAGCAATAGACCAGATCATCTACGCGGGGCATTTGAAAAAGCACTGAGCATGTCTAAAATCGAGACTCACTCCGATTGAGAAGGCAAATCCCCGACCAGGTGCAAAATACGTGGAAAAGATCCGGTGCTGGGCATTGTCCAAGCTACCGTCTCCGACTGCAGCGATAACCTTGCCTACAACAAGCAGGGTGAAGCTGTTCAGGTTGTTCGTTGCGGCGCCAGCCATTACGGCTGCTCCAGCTAAATGGAATGCTGCAAGAATAACAGATAGCGGAGCTCCTCCCCATTTGTCGATCGCGAAGCCAAGTAGGATACACAGAAATGTGTTGACCAAATTTGTGACAGCTACTAGGGTTGCGAATTGTGAATTGTTGATATGTGTGCGTGAAATGATCGTAGTTTTGAGAGCCACAATGAGTCCCTGGGCACATGAACTTTAGCTGAACACGTCTGACCGGAAAGTGTGCTCACATTGGACCAATGATTGCCGACTGTAAATTCACCGGTCATGTTACATTAATTATGCTGATTCGTGAAGACGCTGATTCAGAGCATGATTACGCTTACAGCTGCATAAACACGTCAAAATAATCATTGCTAGCCTCCATAGGATAGGAAGTTTGGGCCCTTTGGGGATTACAGCCACAGGGGACGAGGGCTGGCTCCCAGACTTGCTGTTCATCGGCGAGAAATACCCATCCTTCTCGTTGGCGGGAGATGGGGCGTATTCTTTGATGTCTGCTGTGGCAAGCATCATTTTGTTTCTTGCACCAAGGGACGGAACGAGACACCGAGGGGAAACGGGAGACTGTCAGTGCAAAGCGCATCTTATCTGATGGTGAAAACCTATATCAGATTCCCGGAAACTTCCCACACCGGCCATAGCACTCTGCTTAGAAGCGTGAGTGCGTTATCAGATATCTCGATAAGATACCAGTCGGTGTGTGAATTCTATCTAATTTTAGCTTCACCACGTTATGATTATGTAATCCCCTTACGGTGTGTGAATTCTATGGATCTTATAAATAGGGAATAAACCTAGTCTCGAATCCACGATCCTGCTTGCGGGTCCGTTGCTTGAGATCAGGGGCACTTTTTGCTCTATTATAGGTACATACAATTGTAGCCAATCTCGGACAACTCCCCGCTCAGGCTGACGGTTTCTTTAATCTTAAGGTGCAGTCCCCAGCACTTAGTGGTTACGGAAGCTCTAGACTGTCTCTCGTTTGTCTGGGTTAGCAAGCGGTCTATTACGTCGCGCTCTCTTGCGCGACCTGAATGCAACTGGGCCGTTCTCAAGCCGGCGGAAGCGAAGTACATGAGATGGAGAAAGCGGGATGGGTGGGTATAAAATGAAGGAACAACTCGAAGCCTTATAATTATGACTTATACTAAAGAAATAAAGCCGAGTGTGCGGACATGAGCTTATACGTTACCCGCACGACGCTAAACGTTTGAGGACAATTCTTGGACCCATGGGAGGCAATAGTTATTTCTCAAATAAAGCTCCTGATTTCACCGAAAGCTTACGAGCTCTCGAAGCAGCTTACTGTGTTTGCAATTTGAGGAATTAGTCATGGCTACTGCTCGGAAAAATGTTTGGACCTTTTGTTCACGTATGCACCCCAAGTAGCTAGGATTCAAGATACCTAGACTGTAACCCTATAAAAAAAAACCAAGCCCTAAGAGGACATTTTGGTACGTAACGCTACATGTATAACAGCAAAAAATTCAATAGTACTCCTAGTATGCCGCCAATACTGTTATTGGTTTCTTTCTTTTCCAAGCTGGTGAATAAATGACTCCCAATTAGAAACCTCTTTCCCTGGCTCCTCAGGCGAAATGTCAACATGAATTGCATCTTCCGATTCCAACCAGGTCTCTTCCCCGGTTGGAGTAGCGGCAGGAGTAGCGTATTGCCTCCAGTGCTCTGGATCGACGATCAGTTCTAAACCGGGATTCGAGGTCCATGTTTGGTCAACAAAACCCGGCGAACAACCATTCATTGATGTCCCATTTGTAGCAGTTTGAGACTCTGGATGATGCGCACTTCGCCGACGAACACCTCTTAACTTGTTCGTTGTAGCATCGGGAAATGGTCTGTGCTCATTCATTGCGATATGGGCTTTCCGTTGCATGTCTTCGAGAATATCCTGTTGGGGAACAGGGCTCATGCTCCGTGAGCTAAGTATAAGAAACATATAATCTCACCGTCGCATTTGGTGGTTGTACACTGATCTGCTCGTTGGCTCGAAACAAGGCACACGCTCGATCCAGTTCATTCAGACCTGGTCGAGCTAGCACAAATGTGGGTGCCGAGATGACCAGGGAACTTAGTACCATCTGTTCCACAATCAGTGAAGTGTTAAGAAAAAATCTCATGGAAATACGTACAGCTGCCGAAAAGCCATGCGACCAAGCGATCGAAAACCGGCGAACGAGATCGGGTTGATACTGCATTATACTACACAGCCCCGATACTGCTGCACACGCGCTGCTGAATACAGCACGAACGCTGTGTCCAAATTGGTGTGCCAGAGGGTCATCTGGATTTGTGCAGATGGCTTGCATGAAAAACCGACGGTGGAGATGTAATAGGCCTAATGATTAAAAGGTTCAAAACTGCCAAACAGAAGCTCAACAAATGACGGACTAGACTCCTGCAGATTTAGGCGCATATAACGTTGCATTGCTATCGAGGGGGATCCACTTAATTTCTCGGCCAGAGCCTCCTGCGAGGTCGGCCACCAGAGAAGAGAAGGTATGGGGTGATTGCGAAGCTTTTGGTCCAACGTCAAAATCTGCGAATAAGTTGTACCCTTGGTTCGGAATGCTTGGTCGATGACGCTATTGAGTAGGTATGTATAGTCATGCTTCCATGCCCACCCTATTGAGAGGTATGAGAGGGCTGAAGACCAGCCACGAGCGACTTACATGCAACCGGCTCCGCTTCATTAGGTATGTCTGATACTGATCTAAGGTCGTAAGGCCGTTTGCAGTCGGCCGTATTGAAAGAGACAGAGGGTGGCCGACCAAAAACAAATGCCTGAAGAAACGCACCTCTCACTTCAGTCTAATGCGAATATTGCATCTAACAATAAGAAATTACCTGCCAAAAATCCATGCACATGACCTCCCAGTAAACAAGTTCTCGAAGTTTTGCATCTCCTGTGTCTAAGTACAATTTTCTGGTATCATGATCTGGAAATCGAAATTAAAGCCTGGGTCTCCAGTTATATCGACAATGAGCCTTACGTAGACCGATCTACAATTTTTATATTAGTGACTAGGCTGGCACTGGGTTGTATAATGACCCACCGCTTGACACAGCCGAATCACGACGCCCCAAAGGGCCAATCGATATCCAGTAGTGCGCCTTGTTGCAGCCAGAATATAGTACCATAGCATTAGATGCTTAGTAATTGTGAAGTTCAGAATCATAGGACGTCTAATTTCTATGCACGCACCATGGATTGCACTGCTTGTAGACTGGAATTATCGTATACGGGTTCCACGCATAAGCAGGCACGAGCCAATGTATGATACTCCTCGGCCTCAATAGAGCATAGGGGCTTATGAGTATCCATTAAAGTGCCAAGAGCAAAAACCATGAACAAAACAGATAGACGATGAGACGAGACATGTTGAAGGGACTGAGCTGGTGTGTTATCGGGGTAGCATTCGTTGAAAATCATGGTCATAAAGGGCTCCCTTGGCAAAGGATCCTGGCTGCATAAGTGGGGTGTAAGTTAAAGCCTTGGTAATGTTCCAGCAACTCACCACCATGCGGAATGTTTGTAATAGGATTCGGAGAGAGATACAGCTTGAGGATAAGGAGGGAGTAATGGGACAAAGTCGTTGATTTGTGTGGCCACGGTCTCTGGAGGAAATGGGAACAGGACACTTAGAAGAACCAGGTCGGGTGGGAGGGATAATGTCCCTTGGCCTATGCCAGGGGGATTGCGTCCATGTACCTGACTGATATAAGTGCTGTGAACGCTACTGAAACCAAAACGTCTTAATACCTGTAGGAGATACTACCACGCAATTAAAGAGTGGTTATGCAAGCTATTGGACTAAGGCTTACCTCCGTCGTAGCGGTGGCTTCATGGAACAAAATTTCACCTTTCTCCCCAATGGAGAATGCTCCCAGAGAATCAATGATATCTGTCTCCTCTTCCGTGGCAGGTTTCTCTGATGGCTTGGTAGCGAGTGGGACTTTAACATTGTTATCCTCCAGGAGGGGGTGCGGATCCGTAGATATTTGAGACTGAAGAGACCCCAGAGCCTCTTCTAACTGTACAATGCGGGAACTCATCTCCGTAATAGTTTCATGAAGCTTAAGGCTGTTCGTCTTTAGGGACCTAAAAATCTACATTAGAGCCAAGGTCTACTGCCACTAAGAAGAACAGGTGCTACCGTGTTCCTTTTATGAAAGTTCCTGAGAGAAGAGTATCAGCCGGAGCGATTTACACCTGCGAGGATGACGGACCTGAGGGACATATTGCAGCACAACCCCGTCGCATGCAGCTGTGACACGGGAATTTCCTTGCATTCCACACCAAGTGAGCTCCCTGATGCCACCACGAATAAAAGCAATCACACCTATCACATTTAAGCTTGAGACGACGGCATTCTTCACAAGCTTTCCTTCGGGCTTGAGTGTCTGCGAGGGCATCCATCATTCTATAGCATTAGGGATCTGACCACCATAGTTAAGTTCAAATAGACGCCAAGTGATCAGGGGTGTCTGCTGATTAGTCAGCGCCATTGAGTGTCGTTAGTCACCACGCCCACCGGCGTTAACCGGCGTTAACCGGCGTTAAGTTGCTGACTAGTGGCTCGGTTACACTTCTTTGTGGATCGCACTACCCATCTTTCAGCAACGGCGACCAATCTCGCTCGTAGCTACCATCCGAGAGCTGGGAAATCAGGCAGCTCTTTTGATAAATCTACCCCACTAGGCAACGAACACACATTGTTGCATTTTCAGCCAGAAAGTACTAGTCGACCTCCTTTCCTCCATGCTCTCATCCCTTAGATCTCTTGCTGTTCGGCCCTGCTTCGTATGTAACAGTACCAATTCTACGCCCAAGCGATGTCCTATTCATCACTTGCCGCAGTTGTCGCCTGGCTTAAACCGCCAGCTTCTCGTACCTGCAGTTTACCGCTTCCTGTCACAGGATGCACGGACACAAATCACTCAAGCAGTTCAAACGAATCCCGTGGTTGTATTCATGAAAGGAACGCCACAACGACCTGAGTGTGGTTTCTCTAGGGCTGTCATGCAGATACTCGACCTTCAAGGTGTCCCCGCAGAGAAGTTGAAGACATACAATGTATTGGAAGACTCTGAGCTACGAACAGGCATCAAGGAATTCTCGTAAGCATCTATTATCCCTTTATTGACAGAAAAAATGTAATAGTTGTGGGAAGGAATTGGCCAACTATACCGCAGGTTTACGTGAACGGAGAATTCGTAGGTGGATGCGATATTGTTCTTGGCAGTGAGCGCGGCATGTCTAAGATCTATCGAAGTACTCACTATGTCATATAGTGCATCAATCGGGTGAACTAGAGACCTTGCTCGAGAAAAATAAGGTGATCCCACCGATCGAGCCAGAGTCGTCTGCTGCCAAATTCTGACGGACAATAAAACAAACTATGTCAAACTATGTCTATTTTGTAAGGTATGATCCAACGCTTCATTCTTCAACATACTCTACAACGCCCCCTGCATCCACTCTACCACGTTTGACCTTTTCTCCTTTGATTCTCATCAAATCCTCAATCGTTCGAAGATTGCCACCCTTCATTGCCTCGTGGTCCTTGAACCACCCTAGATGATCGGCTATCAGGTGGCTGCGCTTTATTAACAATGAACCGCGAAAAAATTCCGAAGAAAACTCCCACCGATTTTTGCAATTTGGACACTGCACCAGTACAATGCCCTTTTCATATGAGGCTTTTGAGAACTCGTGTGTCGATCGGTGAGAGCAGTCCGGTACCGTACATGTGAATGTGAGAGAAAGCCGCGGATCTGGAGGTTTCTCATCCTGAGAACCTGACGATGGTGGCGCGCTGGGTGTGCTAGATGTGTACTGCCGTACGAGAGTGGGTTGTCGCCATGGCCCACTAGTAGTAGAATACAAAGCTGCCCTTATAGGAGGGCTTGGAAGTGCAATACGCGTTGCTGTAAAATATCGCGCAAGCAAAGACATGGTCAGAAGCTAATTCTTTACCCGTCACCTTACATAAGTACAACAGTCCATTCAAGTCCGAGTAAAGTAAAAAAAAAGGACTGTCAATCGCGCATGCCCTCTACTTGTATCGTCAGCTCCTCAAGACCTTTTATACCGCTTCGTAACAAGGTGTCTACTCGTTCGAGTACACGCTCTACATCGGAATATGTTGCACCTCTCGACGTATGCGGTCCGTCAGACGACACAGATGGCTGCAACTGGATATGTATAGACCCAATGACACTGGTTGCGTCTTTTGGCCAAAATCTTGGCTGGCTATATGATGCGACTCCCTCGACATTCGCAAGCTTTAGTAGTTGCGGTGTCAATGGGAAACGATCAAAGTGAGTACAACAAACCATAAGACTTACCTCATTTAAAACTTGTTGGACACTGCTATCGCGCTCTCCTACATCAAGTGCAAGGACTCTACCGCTGTCTATAACCAGTGGGATAACGCTGGCAGCTATAAGGACCGCAATAAATAGCGACGCGATTGGGTCAAAGCCCGTCCATCCATAGAACTGAATCAGTAACGTTGATATGATTACCCCCACTGAACCTAGAGTGTCCTACGCAAGTGTTTCAGGCTCATATAATATTAAGGCTAGTGAGAAGGACCTACCGCCATAACGTGCAAAAATACCTGTTAACGACAGCCAATCAGCCTTTGTAAACCGAAGATGGTAAACAAAACAAAACCCTACTCCACGCATATTGTGACTATGACCTTCATGGACGACTGGGTGGTGAGTATGATCATGAGAGTTCGGCACATGATGTAAATGATGATGCTCCGCAAAATGGGTATCTTGGCCGAAACGATATCCGGGCGTGATGGGCGTGTCTGGTATGCTTGTTTGAAGACGATCGAAATTCGGTATATGGAGGGAATGGTCATTCGAGACGTTTGAGTTGGTACGCTGATGAATGTGCGCAGGAGACGAAGGGTGGATATGATCCATGTCGATCCCATTGATGTGAAGCGCGCTAAGAGGTGAATGGTCAGGGGAGGGCGAGTGCGAATGAGAGTGCAAATGGGAGTCGTGACTGCGGTCGTGTTCATGAGAATCGGGGTTTACTGATTGAGAGTGCGAGTGTGCATTTCCATGAGAGTGTGCCCCATGAGAATGAGAATGGCCACCCTGCCAGTAGGAAGTTAAAACATTGCATCGCGCGGGAGGACCGTCGGGATCTCACATGGTGATGCCCACCCATGGCAAACATTCCGAACAAATTAACACCTAACCCTAAGGTGCTAACTAATAGTAGTTGGTTCGTACTCATTTCTGGTGGATCCAGACTAGAAAAACGTTGAGTCTGAGTAGTAGCATCTGGGGATATGGAAACGCTCACAGCCGTTGGATAGCTTCAAATACAATGAATATGGAGATCAGAATCAGAAATATCCCATTCGCGAACCCTGATAAAGTCTCTATGCGACCATAACTACGCATAAAGAAATTCGTAATGAATGAAGAGCAAAATGGAAGTAAATCTTACCCATAGGTGTATTGCTCGTTGGGCATCCAGGTCGCTGCCACCGAGGCAAATAACCCCATAGCGATGGCCATGCAATCAAAAGCCATATGTATGGCTAAAGTCCGTAAATTATTGAAGAGGACACTGTAGTAGGATGAATTCACTCACCATCCGAGATCAGACCCAGACTATTCGTTATCACCCCATAAACAACCTGGACGCCCATATACGACAAGTTGAGCATAAGGAAGTAGAAGATCTTCCGAGACTCTGGATTCGACAAGATAGTCTTGAGATAAGCACGCGCGATACGGGAAACACTAGATGCTTCAACGAGGGCTCCATTATCACCTGTGCCAGTACCTTCCGTCGGTGATGAGATCAGCTCCCTCTTGGTCACTCATCCGTAAAGTATGACTCGCCATAAATCAGCATACTCGCGATTACCACATCACTAAAGGAGAACTGCTGATGGAAGGCCAGGTAGCCAAAAATCATCGCAAATGCTGTGGTGCTAGAGAAGGAGAGCACGAAGTGGTATGAAGGTGATGCAATGTTACGGACGATACGGGATGTGTGGGGAGACGCATATAAAAGAACGGTGGCAATGAATGGAATAGGGAGAAACGATGACAAAGGAAGAATGGGCATATCATCTATTAGAGCCTGCATATAGATAATTGGTGAAGATATGATATCAGGATAATGATGTACATACCGTAACACGGCCCAGTCCGTAAAGAAGCAGTGCGATTATAAACGCACTACCTGTGGTTGCAGAATATGCGAAACCTTTGCCTAGAACGGATTCCATGCGCCTCCACATGGTCTCTAAGGCATTTGTTGAGAGGGCGTACAAAAGAAGTGCTAAATGTGCAGGGAAGGAGCGCGGTATTTCTTGCACGGTGAAACGCGCCGATGAGAATATGCTTAATATGACTACCAATACACAAATGATAAAATTGCGCGTCTGCGCGTGTCATGCAAGATATTATTGGGTTTGGAGACGAAACGTACTGTTGTAGGGTTGACCAAAGTATGGAAAATCAATGTTGAAGACTGGATAAACATAAGAGCCCTAAGAAATACACTATGAGCTTAATTTCATAGTACCAGCATTTATAAATCACCGGACAGCCGACATGCGTTGCAACATGGTGTACACAGCAACTTGTTGTACAACAAGCAGAGACGACGCACTTGCAAGGGTTGGCCACTTATAAGAGAGATGGGCATATAAATCACGAATGTAGCCAACCTGTGCTCACCTCTATGTCCGTCATTGAAGCATCTCCGCCTGTGACTGCCCAAGCAAGACCACCCATGCTACCACATCCTAAGACTCTAACTGTAAGCCATAGAGGTGACACTTGTACATCGAGAATCCACTCTTTCCCAGCGATAAGAACAAAGACCAGGAAAAGACTAGATAACACAAGCCGTGTCAATAGTCCCAACGGTAGACTATCAGTGGGTAAGTAAGGAAATGGATATTGAGGGAGACGAATAGCATACGAAGATGTCAGGACGCGGCCTGAATTTAAGGTGACCTTTGACCGAGTGCGTGGATCAACATGAGCTTCCATACGAGCTTGGCTGAACAAAGAATGAAACTTTATGTAAGCGCCCGTTTATTCCATAATTACTCAAATGTATTATAGACATCGGAGGTAGAGAGATATAAGTGCAACATAGACCAGTAAGCTTGCATGACAGAGAAATAAATCATGAATTATGTGGGAAGGGCTTTCAATACTGAAGCATCCCCTTGAGCTGCTCCAGCCTGGATATATACAGCGCCTTTATCATTAATATTGGGATTTGTGGCGCCTCCATCTTCCCCAGTCGACTCCTGAACGAACACTGTCTGGGTCTTCTCTACCGCAGGACTGATCGGCTCAGACATATCCTCTGTTAATGAAGAAACATCTGAACCATTAAGCATTGGTTCTTCCTGATGCAAATCAGGTGGTGGGTGTGAAAAAGAGCTGATTGATGTTCCTCTAGCGAAGAAAAATCCAAGTTTGTTCCTCAAGGGAACTGCGGTCGATGGAGATGCACTGTCGTTCTCCGAACCCATAGTCCGGTAAGAATCCATAGACGGCCTGCGAACAGAGGGCGTGGTTGTTGGCGTCTGGATCGTTGACGAAGCAGAACTACCCGTCCATAATTTCAAACCCCAACCCGAACTTTTTTGTGCTTTTGGAGCAGCCTCCAGATCCTTAACGCCTGAGTCAGTGGGCAGTGGCGGCAACCGCACGCTCTCTTGGCCCGAACCTGAGGTGTCACCACCACCCCCTACCTGGCCAATAAAGTCTCGCAATGCCTTCACACAGCTCTCGCTTGCCTCGCGCGCCTCGTTGGACTCCGTCAATTCGTGTCTCGTTTCTTCCAGTTCGGCTTTGAGAGCCAATAACTCCCGTTTGAGTGATTCTATCTCGGTACCTGAAAAATTTGAATGTCCTTCAATGTAGTTTGACGAGGAGCGATTCACTGCGCCAAACATGGACCGCCTTCGGTTACCGAGCGTCGAGTTAGTTGGGTCGCTGTCCGTACTTTCATTGAATAGAGGCGTTTGACCGGGGGAACCTGGTAAACTAGCAACAAACTCTGCAAACCCGGGGTCGTTCTCGCTGACCGTACTAGTATTAGACGACAGACGGCGATAACTGGGTGGTGGTCCTGGATGTCCAGAACCAGCTAGAGGGGTGAATGATGCTCTGTGGGAAGAGCGTGGACCACCTCCGAACGATGGTGGGCGAGAATGAGTGAAGTCTAATGTCATACGTTTATTCTCAGCGGTCCGTTCGCTTTGAAGTCTCATAAGACCTCGTCGACTTTCCTCCACTACAACCAGGTTATCTATTGGCTTATCTGACAACAAAATCGCATATCGTCCGTACCTTTGGACCGCAGCATAGATATAGCTTCATCATCGTCCTGGTTCTTCCTCCTGGCAGATTCAAGATCCTTTTCAAGACTTGCGCACCGTTCTGTGCACAGGGCTAATGAGTCCTTGAACTCTGCTTCGCGAGTATGGCTCGCTGCAAGCTGATAGACCAAGTCGTCACGTTCTTGGCTCAGATGCGTCAATGAGTCTCGCAATTGTGTCACGATGTGCGCCAAGACATGTGGGTCCAGAGAAGTTCGATTATGGGCATCCTTGAAATGAGCCGGAAGTGCAGGCGTGCTAGGCAAAGACTCCAAGTCGAGCTGTCGTTCAAGTTCGAGCGACAAATCGATCGACGAGCGATTTGAGGTAGCAGCGATGTCATGAGAAGCGTCAGTCATGGCAGTCAAGTAGGAATTGTCGCCCGTGCAAAGTCGACGTGACAGCAAGGATACTGTGAGAGACGTGTCGCTATGGTCATTCAGACACGATTAGAAGACTTGAACGCTAGCGCACAGCCGGGTGGGCGCTTATCAGCCATTCATCTACTCATGCTCTGTGTTAAAATTCTGTTTGCCTTCTGATGCTCCCAACTACAAAGTCTACAAATACAATAATACCTACTGCCGGCCCAAAAACATTCACATCTGAGGGAAAAATTGCACCCATTAGAAACAGAGAACAAGGTCCATGTAATCCATACATCAAAGAGCAAGGAAATAAGGGCGGGAGTTGGTTATACGTGACTAAGTGGATCGACACATATGATGCCCTCATTTTCGCTCCAAGGGTCTACAAGTTGATGTTTGTTTAGGGACGAGCAACCAGATCAAATAGGTTAGACTTACATCCCCAATCGTTAAGCCACTCGCGAACGCCTGTTGCCAGACGAGCGCGCGAAGTGCCGCGGGCGGGGTCCTGTGTGCCAGTGTGTTTCTCCTCACCGACCACAATAAAAGCTATTGAAGAACAATGCTTGAGTGAATTAAACCTCCCGCTTGAGATTCTAGCTTGGCTTACCGAGTCCAAAAAAGCCTTCCTTTTCAAGCTGCGCATCGTAAGCTAAAGTCCGACCGTATTCGATTGTTAAACAGACGTACCATAATCAAAAATCTCTCTAGGACTTCCACCGCCTCATTTGCATGCAGACCATGCAAATCGAGCAAGGCTTCTGTCCTCTCGTCAGGAGTAGCTCGGAGACCTCCGTTCCCAGACCCCACATCTTTGCCTGCGACTCCGAGAATGACGCCCAAGCCACCGGCGACAACTTTTCCTCGATCAGCCCCGTCACGTGGGTCGTCGCTCCATCTGGTATCGCGTCTCCTCACAGCATCTACAGCACTCCTCACACGTTCTTTCACAAGTCTGGTGGCGGCATCAGCACTCTCACCGCCCATTTTTGCATTGAGATCATGGCCCTCCCGACTAAATCGCTTTGCTGCTGCGCCGTCTCCACGTCTCCATGCGTCTGCGGCTCTAGATAGACATGCATTGCGCGCAGCTCCAAGTTGCAATGCGCGCTGACGATATGACATGTAAAGTAAGTTGATGGATTCGCCGGTCATCAAAGTAGGGAGGAGTGTAGGTGACCTTAATTTGATGCGGGGCGAAGGTCGCGACACGGGAGCATTGAGGCCCCTACCAATCTGTCCACTGCTGCCTCCGCGTAACAAATCTGGGCGTTGAATTAAACGGGACGCCGGTGAAGGCAAAGGGTTCACCTGTGCCTTGATAGCCGCAGCAAATCGAGTGCGTCCTGGGTCATGATAAGGCCTTTGTTGATAGTTGCCCCTGCTGCCCTTTCCGAAACCGGGGCCATTCTGCTGTTCAAGCGTTGGGAAATCATCAGGTGGAGGAGTAGAAACTGGTGAGGCGTCTCGACTATTTATGCCTGAGATTGCTTGTAGGTCAGTACGCCCCATGGTTGCCGTGAGAGTTGAAACATCAACATCCTTTGGCAAATGATGCAGAAACTCGCAATTGTCTTGCTTAGCACAATTGCCCCGAAGCCAAAACCGGCACATAGCTCTTTCGAGATCGTGACTAGAAAATTGCAAGGGTAGAGTAAGGGCGCTCAGTGGTTATGATGATCGCGCATATCGTCATACAAAAAGATCTCACCTGAAACGACAATCTGCCCGCATGCACTCTCCTGCCAGGAAATAGCGGCATACTCTATTTGCGCCTTGTACAGGGCGCATGCCGTATCTTGGGCTATTGCGTCCAGAAGATGATCCAAAACCTCGACCTCGCATGACAAAAGCAG
Source organism: Ramaria rubella (assembly GCA_015039355.1). Lineage (NCBI taxonomy): Eukaryota > Fungi > Basidiomycota > Agaricomycetes > Gomphales > Gomphaceae > Ramaria > Ramaria rubella. The sequence continues at coordinate 30,664 of MU134815.1, read as the reverse complement.
TTTCTCTAGGAACAACCACCACTCTACCATGTTGCTGTGGCCTAGGTACAGATATGGGTGGAAAGGGTTGTGTCGATTGTGGAAGGGCTTTATCAACGAGCCATGCCATTGCACTCTCGAAATCGTACCCATTAACTTCGAGAGCCTCGTTAAGCTCAGCCGTGGAAACGGATTGTCCAAAAACAGAGCTAAGTACGTCGAAGGGAGTCATACCGTTAGTAAGGATCTCTGCATGCTCTTCAGCAGTTTGGCCTTCATCTGGCTCCAAGAAGTCACGGTTCGCATCAAACTCATAGTCGCCGGCTAAAAAGTTCGGTTGGTATGAATAATGAAGCGGGCGATCATCTTCTCCTGTGAGAGCGGATGATGAGGAGGTTTCAAGCGAGGTGGATTGTGAGGAGGTGGAATTCGAGGAAGTGGACCATCGCAGTTCTGGATCTGAAGCCACAGAGGGATGAAAATGGGGGGCTGGAACGCGAGGTTTAGTCGAAAATGGATCGAACTCGTCCTCGTAGTCTTCATCAATGTTTGATGATCTCTGCAGCGACGAATTCGGCGTGAGTGCACGAGGGGGGGTTGCATAAGCAGCGTCTGGAATTAAAGGCGCAGCAATCGCAAGATTCGAAGTCGCACGTGATGGGTTGTGGGACCATACATCGGGAGATGGTGTGTCAGTCCTCAGAGCTGTGCCTACCAACGAAGATGCACTGGTTCCTCCGGCTGACAAAGGCCTGGGGACAGGTCGGAATTCGACTGCTTTGGCATTTAGGAGCCGTGGGGATGAAACAGGCGACGAAGAGGCACTAGATATGGCTTGTGGTTGCTGCTGTGGCAGAGGACCAACAGTCATATACGTATGAGCTGTTGTTGCTGCAAGCGGCGACGCAACTGGTGTGTGTGGTCGTCTAAAAGTGGATGATAAGGGAGAGGCTGGCAGTGAGTTCGGCGTATCAGGACGATTTGGAGTAAGACGATGGGAATGAGAGGATGCACGAGAAGATGGTCGAGATATGGGTCGTTTAGTAGGTGTCAGAAAGAGAAATGGCACGCCAGATACATCGTCGCGGTGCTTGTGCATCAAGTCCAAGAGGTTTTGATCAAGCTGAGACTCATCCTAGAATTATGGTGTAAGAGTTGCACGTCTAGAAGGATAATTACGTCGTGCTCACCACTGTGTCCGGTATTGCAAACGCCCGCTTTAAATATTCCTTGAGCTCGTCCTCCTTCTCCTCCTGCAGTAATGTTACGACTCGTGAGATAAGCGCAGAGTTAATTCCCTGCACTTCGTCGCCCTCTTGATCCACATCTTGACCGTCCCCATCCTGAGGTTTAACACTCGCAGCGATAGCAGCAAGGATAGCACGAGTGTGTGGATACTTGAGCGAACTCGCTGGGGCGGCGTTCAATTGTTCAGTTTCAGAAGTCATAGAAAAATTGAAGATGGCAACGGAATCATCAAGGCTTGTTGACATTACAGCTTGGGCAACCGCAAAGAAGGCAACCTTGTACCCACAAGGTACCGCGAAGAGTCAAGTGTTGACGCAGCCGAAACCAAACGGTTGTCTGAGGTAAGATAGTGTACACTGGGGTGGTCCACGGGCGTCCACGGCCGCTCATCTCATATCAAGTTGCTTGGTAGTTATTCACAAATATAATCAAGCACAAAAAAACAGCGTCTACGGTTATCTATATCACCCCCTAATCGCTTCTTCTATATCATCAATCCACTCAGATTCATCAATTTTGGGGTATGGGGTCGGGATTCTCTCTTTGAGAGGCTTCAGTGTCCTGATAGAGTCATACGAATCTGACCATGACAATTCGCACGGAGTGCCGGGAGTGAATGCAAGTTCTGACACTTCAAAAGACTCGTCTCGTTCGAAGCTAGGGCGAGGAAGGTTCAGGCTAAATGTTAGCTTTCGACGAGACTGAAGATTGGATTGGAGAGTGGGGGCAAGATGGTCAATATGCTGAGCGCTGCTCAAAGCTTGACTCTGAGCATTCATAAATATACGCGTAACAAGGAAATTTAAATAGAGTAACGCACTGTCGGACCAGAAGGGCTCAAAGGTGCATTGTGATGATATAGGATTGACTTGGTTATAGGTGGTGATGCAGCAAATTTGGGCGAGCAGGGAGTACTGAAATTACCAGTTGGAGAAGACATAGGCCCAAGATTGAAGTAACCGCCAAGGCCTGGGGACCTCAAGGTAGGGGTATTGTACAAGTCCCTTGTTGCTCTTGAAGAAGGCATACGCACGTACGTAAGCGGCGAGTATGCTGGACGAGACAACGGCGAGGATGGTGCAGCTGAGTATTGGAACGGAAATGCTTGGGAAACATGAGAAGAGGCTAAAGTTACCGTGCGAAGAGCAGGAGAAGTAAGAGGTGTCCGAGCAATAGTGAGCATGATGAATGTTATTAAAAGGTGTTGTTGGTTGTAGAAGTTTAGGAGATAACCAGAATCTTTGCTTGGAGGGAAGCTTTATAGTGAACTCCAGAGGTAGATAGGGGGTGAAACACGCGCAGGTGTCTCGCATCTGTCGCGTAGTGGATGTTTAACAACATAAAAACAGGACAGCGTACCGTAGCTTTCAGGCATTAGACACCAGAGCACCACCAATCTCGTACATGCATTATGCAATACTCTGGAAGTTTTACGTCGCGACAACTTGTTGCATGCAGTAGGTAGTGACTTTGAATCGTGTCTCGATAATCTTTTTCAAAACAGTGTGTAGGCGATTCTAGACTTAGTAGGATGTTTCACTCCGAAGCGAAACAGTCGAGCCTAATGAGCCTAGAACATCCGATCTTAGATATTCCTATAGGGCTGTGATCTAACGCCGATACCCATCCTGGTCTGGAGCTTGCAGCCAAACCAGATTTATCTCTCCGTCCCAATGCACATATTGCACTGCGAACGTGTCTAAGAAAGCTGCAGAATCAGAAAACAATCGAAAACAATTACGCACCATATACCGTCCCAAGGGCAAGCTACGAGGGGACTCGAATTCAGAAACTGGAAAGTGATCTAAGACATGCCAGGAGGTGCTTCGAAATTGACAGACCTCTTCGCGCCTTGTGTGATGAACTTCCTCACGAGCTCAAAATTGATCTAGGCAATGCGATCTCCCACAAGAGAAAACAAGGATGTTGCGCCACGGCCGTGAATATGAATTAAATATGATTGTACTCTGGCAAACTGATTTTAAAAGTAAGTTGACCAAATCAATGGTCGAAGGGTCTTTATTTATGTCTGTCCAAGTCAATGAGCCACCGGTGTCAGTCAAGTTCTGTGAAAGATTCAGCAGGATGATATGGTGTCTAAATACGTGTTATAATCCATGGGGGCGCTGGCGGTTGTGAACGAGTTCAAAAGATGTGGATCTTGGCCTACAAATCAGAGAAAAAGAAGTCACCCAAAGGCGGCCGAAGTGTTGGGTCAATACGAGCGACCTATCCATGTGGTTACTCGTCCCATTGAATAATAGCCACCTCCTCATTCCAACTTTCCTGGCCATCCATGGAACAATCCCCAGCGCAAGAGAATATGAGACATGTCCCCCATTCCATTCCAGTCTTCAGCATCGCCTTGAGTTCATTTTTCCGTTCCTCCTCTGTTTGAATTTCTCGCGGTTCCTGCCTCGTAGTGTCGCTATCGCTTGGCTCACCGGTACCTTTCCCTTGGGCTCGCAGCACATTGATAAGGTTAGGCATAAGTTGACACTCAAACACTCTTGGAGAGCCGCAGACTGCACATTTGCTAATCGAAATTGAGTTATAAGCTCGTCGTTGTGCGATGGGAGCCGCAAACCCAGGCTTTGTAGTAAACGGAGGCGGTGGCGGAAGTGGCCACAGCTGATCATAGACCTTATCTCGTGAGCCAAAGGGTAACGGCGTGCCTTTCAGGTCGTATCTGTAAAATAAACACATCCGATTCGGGGTTCATAAGGGTTAGAAAGAAACTCACCTGACACACTGCTCATTTTCGATAGCAACCCTTTTCACAAACCGGTCAAACACACCATCCGCATCCATAGAGCTCTCCCAGCCTTCTAACCCCCACTCTTTACCCCCTTTCTTACTATCATCGATATCCTCATTTAGATATTCTTCTGGTTTGACTTTTGCCTTTGGAGGCAGAGGTATATATTCGGATATGGTTGAGAGGTAAACCGGCTTGTATGACGGAGAGAAAGACCAAGCTGTTGGAAGACCCGGGGATTCGAGCTTGGTCGAATCAATTTGTTTCGACAGAACATCAACGCAGTCGTCTTCGCCTCCATCAGATTCCGAAGCAGAATTTGATAGAGAATCGTCTGGCGTGTCAATTTCATTATTCGGGGGAGCATCGCCCCCGAATAGTTGTGTTCCTAGGCCAAAACTACCCTCTGCAGACGCACCGGCTGAAAACTGACAGGCTTCGTTAACATTTCGTGGGGGCGATCAAAAATGACTCGCACCGAAAACGGATTCACATTGCGTAATTTTTTCTGAGCATCTTCGGCTGCTCTTTTGGCTAGTTGTTCCGCTTCCCTTGCTTTTTTTTTCGCTAACTTAGCTGCATATTTAGAATTGAACTTGAGTCCACGCCAAACACGTATACTAGCTTTCATAAGCTACTGATCAGCATCATATTGCTGAAGGACCATGCACTCAGCAAATTAAATTGTTATTGTTGGCCGGATCGACAGACGAAGTATGCTGCAGACGAGCGGCATACTTGCAGCCCGGAGAAATGTACAAAAATGAAAAGCCTGACACAGAAAGAAGTGCATCCGAACATGAGATTTTACCCACCTGCCATCTTTCCGTTGACATTCGGGACGTTCGCAGCCCCAAACGTGTAAAACTCTATCCATAGAACTGCCTTCGAAAGGACACCACATCTGCACTAGGAGAGGCATAGGGTAGTTGCATATGTTGCAGTGAGAGCTGGAGTGAGACAATTGACGCGTCGGAAGAAACACCTGAACGTGTGTCAAACAACTATAGAGCGAGATAAGATGTCGGACACACGGGATGTCCACCTATGCGCGATACAGAAGGGTCAGACAAATCTAAGGGCTCATCGATCTCCCCATCTGGAATGCCGAGTAGAACAGAAGTTTCGATATCAGAGCCAGAGCCACCCTGCTCATCTTCAGAGTCAGACCAATCATCCTCAAGTCTCGGAGTCATACTGGAAAGCAATATTAGTGTGATGTTCACATATTTAAAGTGAAATGAAAGAGTCAGAAAAGCATGAATGGTATTTAAGAAAGACTCGTCATGTGCGTTGAAACCGAGAAACTCGTTGCCACCGTGTTCAGACTCGTCATCTAAGAATCTCATCCTCAAAGAGAGCAATTAATAGTAGTGCTTACACGGTAAGTGAGCCAGAGTGCGAATGAAGAAAATACTGAGAACATCAAAAAAAAGGTTCTTATATAACGATATCGTCACGTGGCCGTGCGAAATGCGGTAGAGTCCGAGTCCCTGGCACAGTGGCAGTGGTTACTTATGTAACTCCATATTCTTGGAACTCCGAACCCCTCGCTGCCAATGAGGCTGCCAATAATACATACATGGCATATACCCCAAGGCATCTCAACGGTCCTTAATAATCAAGATGGGGCACTCGCCAGAGATGAATGAGTGCGCCACGGTTGTATACTGTCAGCGACCCTGGGCCCGCATGTAACAATATGCTTATACCCACTTCAGCACTCGACCAAAGGCTGATTTTATATTTATACATCCCATTTATCAACGAGTCTCGTCGCTTCAACCGGTCACATCGAAGTGCCTGCGGATAATAATGTATTCCATGGACAGGTTGTCTAAATGCTACATCGGTTTGCTCTTGCTATACCTAATTTGGGGGTCCCACCATTGCCTGAAGAGTCGCACAAAGGTGAAGCGTTCCTTCAAGCTAATTGTTGCGGGTCGTTTTGTTTCAGGTCCTCCACTTTCCTCATCACTGGCTTGACTTAGGCACGTACACCTTAAGAGTATCGTTTCTTGCATGGCAGGATTCCTCGAAAATTGGCTCAAGGGTGAGGACGGCTTGGATGGCCCGTAATGTGAAAGCAGTGCATCTTCAAGTTTTGAAGAGGTTTTGAAGAGGTCTTCTAATAAAATCTGGGACAGAGTTGTGATGCAAATTCGAGATAACGACATATTTTCATATTCGGGTGGCTGGGACAACCCTCTCTCGTAATTTAATCAGGTTGTATAAGGTATCATTATGTGGCGTTGGCACATCGTAGTACCGTCCAAGACGCCGCAAATAACCGTTCAGGTGTTCGATCTCGGTGTTTCGTCCCTTCCACAAATCGACTAACATCGATGAGTAGTTCATTGATGTTCTTCTGGCAACACGAAAAACTTCCGGTTGAAGCTCATACGACCGCAGGCCTCTAGGTGCCTCCAGGGCTTGAGATGGTTGAGATGCAAATTTGTGTGAATCTGAGTCAGAGTTCACCATGTCGGGGTCAGGAACAAAATCCCTGGGTGAAGACCCCGACGCTGCCTCTCGAGCAAATATCGTAGCGGCCTCGTCACATATGGCCCGGGTAATATAGCGTGCGGTGTCATTTCCAAATAACGCACCATTGGAGCTTTGTGTGATGGCTGTTAAGGGATTTATGCACGCGTTAACGACGAGTTTGCGCTTTATTCGAACCTGCAAATCAGACATAGACTCCCATATCGGGTTTAGGGACGTCAAGTTGCTGAGTGCGGCGATGGTGTCACGTAACGATGAGCACCGATCCCTGGAAGTATCGTCTCGAGTAAAAGGTGCAATGTCATCCAGAGAAAGGGCTTGTTGTTGTATCGGCCGTGTCTGGTCCCATTTCGAACGTTCATAGTCACGTTCACGGAGGGGGTCAGGGACAATTCCGAAAGCAAGGTCGCCGGGGGCGGTGTGGATTGTATGGAAGGTCTGCGAGTGAGTCTTTGATCGGGCTGCATGTGTCGTTGTCGCCAAAATAAACTGCGGTCGTTCAAGCGGATTACGGAATATTTCCGACACGAGATGATCATATACACCCATCCCGTTTTGTAGTAGCACAACAGTTGAACGCGCCGAGAGTCGTTGTCTAATTCGTCTGAACACGGGAAGGGTTGAGTGGGCTTTCGTGCATACGATAATGGATTCAATCGGTTTCTGTATAGCATCAATGCTTTCCGGTGTCGCGGTCGATAGTTCTCCTTCTCGTCTCCATGACCTTGCATCCCTTGACGGGAGTCGCATTTCACCCTCTTTATTATATACGAGGTCGAACACCATTTCTTCCACTGGATCGAAGATTTCGACTTCGAAACCTCCTTGAGTGATTGGTACACCGCCAGTCTCGATGGCGATGCCTCCGCCTGTACGAAGCTCGCGCGCTCGACTCTTCGTTTTGACAACAAGAGCAACTGGGATTGCTGGAGGGAGGGCACGTCGGAGATGAAAGGCGACCAGCGAGCCTATGGGGCCTATACCAAGGACATGGAAGCGCATGTCACTGTCGAAATAAGAGACTTCGAGCTTTGACGTGGAGTTTTCAGTCCATACTCACCTTCGCGGTAATTCTTTTCAAACACCGACGTGCCATGGACAGTAGTGGCGAAGATCCCATATGGTCCTCTAGCACAACTGCACGCCAAATACATGCGTTGGGAGATGTTGAAAAGGTCTTCTGAGCTTATTTGATCGCTTCCTGGTCTTATTTCCCTGCATTAGGACATAAGCCGCCTTCTGACACTTGCATCCTCGTCTATCTCTCTTTTGACCCTTCCTCAAACGGATACCCCCAACGAAGCACTTCCTCAAGGCGACGAACGATCGGAGCAGTTTGCCCTGGAAGTCACTCAATATTTTGAGACTCTCGATGTGCGTCTGTCAGGATGTGACATGGTAGTTTCATTTCTGATGCCTTCACGAATGCAGTCGATTCATCTGGCTCTTAGAACATGTCTCGCGCACCTCAGACGTGCACGAATAGCTCCTTCTTCTGTAGACGCGCCTCCGCCGGGATTCGTGCCCCCAACATTTGGTGTAGGCCTACCAGAGAATGTTAGTAAGGCCGATTCGCAGAACAATAAAGGTCTTCAAGAAGTGCGGGTTGAACATGACGCGTGGAGAGGAGTTTTGGATGCACTGCAGAGGCTCAAAAACGCGCGGACCGCGACCGATGATACCAGTTCGACCTTGCACGGCATCTCGAAGGTCATAACATGATGTCATTCTGATTGGGACATGATTTTAAGCCATTGAAGAGTTGAAGGCCTTCGCCTGCTACGACCTATTCCTCTTGCACGATGAGGGACATAAACAAATGGACCGTTCTCTCCCAACCATCCATACCTTTCTTTTGGTCCCTGGAGTGTGTTCTCTGTGTTGGGGCTGCTTGAGATGTGTTCTGCTGGTTAGAGCTGGAGGAGCTGTCTCTCTGTTGAATTTACATATGCACATGTGATCAGACATGACAAGCTCATACTTAGATCACGATGCTGTCTCTTGCAATTACTTCCTTCTAAACAATTCGACGACATCACATAGGCGAGATACATATCCAATAGTTTTGTGAGGTTCCCAGATTTATGTCAAGTTCGATGATTCAAGAGTTCATATGCAATTATAATGCATACGCATGGATGTGTTTTGTGTACGAGACATGCGGGCATATATAAGAAAGTGAACACAAGGTCATTCATTTCTGTAGAACAAAGGATTAGGGATTGATTCTCCTCGTGAGTGAATTGTACTTACCAAAATGATACCATCAAACCGTTGCTTAAACCACGCCATGGTATCATCCTTCTTCACCTTGTGTTGGAAGCCAATACGTGCCTTCTTGGCCTTCCTCCGCGCAACCCGTGCACCGGGACGTCCCATTACAACGTAGAAGTCCATACCAAAGATACCAATACCAGGATCGTATCGTGCACCCAAGTCGATATGTTCTTGAATGCCGAAACCAAAGTTGCCAGTCTCGGAGAAATTACGACGCCTGAGTTCGTACTCTTTGACCTTTAACCCACGTTCTAAAATCTCCTCAGCTTTCGGCCCACGAATGGTAACGTGTACCGCAATTTTTTCATTACGACGGATACCGAAAGTGCGCACGGTGTAGCGGGCTTTCGAGGTCACCGGCGTTTGGCCTGTAAGTTGTTCGAGCACTTTAGAGGCACGAGTGAGACGATCTCCCGACTCGCCAACGGAGATGTCTGAAAGAATGAGGAATGTTAGTGCGACAATAGTTTATAGAAACTAACAGGCTCACTAAGCACGAGCTTGTCAATTCTGACATCTCGCATGGGATTTGTTGGCGTGGTCTTGGTATCAGCCTATGATGTTCTATAAGTACTTAGACTGTTCATTGACGAATACACTTTACCATCGCGAATGTTGGTCTTGAGGTAAAGTGGAGAACGTTGAATCTAAAGGTCACGTAAGCAGCTGTACAGACTGATCATTGAATCTCCGCCCTTGCATCCACTGCTTGCATCCATGCATGACCTAGCTCCCTCTTTTTACAGTACACTTTGATGTCGAACATAGGTATGCAAAAGAGGACTGTTAATATATCATGTCATCACACTCGTCGACACATTCTCGGTGATATTAATTATAGGAACATCGAGTCCGTTTATACTCTAACAAACTGATTTTTTGTGCATACAAAACTCGTTTCTAAGTGGCCTTATCATCGATGAATAAAGCAGAAGTTGGCTTTGACCCAACTTCTGCACATGGGCACCGTTTGCCACCGTCACGGACTCATCTTCAAACTTGAGCTTGAATATTCTTTGTTGTTTGCTGGTAAGGGCCTCTCGTAGATTTGAAGTATTTTCGAACGGATTGTCATCCCGCACTTCTATAGTGCGCAGTTGCAGTCTACTACTGTAGTACAAATGTAGGATTCCTTTGAGCGCTGTTGCCGCGTTGGCGTGAATTCCTACCGGTCAGAGTTGCCTGGCTACTTGGAAGTCATGAGCGGCATCCAGGGATGATGAAGAACGCCGAATTAGCTCTGCGACGGAACAGGAGCTGCAAAGGCATGCCAGACGGAATTCATGAGCGCGTGTATAATAAGCATGTGGCGGAGCTCCTAGTACTCAGTGTTGTGGGTCATGAACATGTCACTCCAAAGTCATCTCACAGTGTCGGGTAAGCTCCCAGTCGCATCGGCGCAACCATTTAGAATTGAGTTGTTCAGGCTTTTTACTACCAAGCATCCACTCCCTTCCACCCTTCTTCACGTACGTCACCTATCGATTGTACTGAGCGCTCGTCACTCAATCAAAGTTCTCTCAGTCTTCAGCCGAACCCCACCACTCAGACGGTCCAAGCACAGAACTGGACACGTCTTATTCTTGCTTATGCACGCCACAGACGGCTATTCACCGTTAGAATCGAGGACTGCGAGGTGGCAGGTGGTGAATGGGACGAGGTCTTCCGCAATGAACGCATTAACCGTATGCCCCTTCACAGCGATCCGATTACGCTCATGACCTAGCTGAGCGCGGCATAGGCAGACTCCTCCCATCGCATCTGCTATCATTAATCGCGAGCATGGTTAGCCAGAATCTGGCAGCATATGAGCCACCAAAGCAAACGCGGTCAGTCATCTTACATTGGCGTCTTCCGGAGGAATGGGCAGAGGTCTTGCATGAATGGGTCAATTCTCTACGCTATCTTTTAGATTTAGGTGGTTGACGCGTAGTCGTTATAAGGTAACTTCGACAGGCCAGTTGAACACCATCATGACATTTTTTGAGATTGCTTCGCCACCTGTCGAATCGCCTCTTTCAGGCATACCAATCACATTACTTCGGAAAGCAATCGCCATCCTGGGTAAGACGGGCAGAGGTCAAATCATAGAGGGTATGGAAGGTGGTGGTGTTCGTTTCTTCACCGGAACAGGAAAGGCTTGACAGACCGTAACCCATTCATTCCGATATCTAGGTCGAACATTAATCTATTCCTACAGTGGGGTACTAGAATATTACAGGAACTTGTTGCTAAACCTGGCAAGCAGAGTACGCCAACATGTTAGGCGTTTAGGCATATTTGCACGTGTACCTATTGTGTCCTACTTGACCAGAACTTATGTGCACATTATTCATCGTCACTACTTTGGTTTGCTAGGTATGCCATTATGCTTCCTGAGGCTGTGCTCTGCAGTGATTTTACGGGTCAGAATGTGACGCTTCTAAGCTCTTAACGAGATGCTGTCGCACCTTCTTCCCTACCTCTTCCTCCTCCTCCTCACTACTTTCCCCCACTTCACTATCTGTATCTAGCTCTCCCATGGTACGTTTCGCCTTCGACTCTTGTCTTTGTCTGCTACGGGACACTCCGGCCTTTCGCTCGAATTCTATCACGTCATCTGAGGACCAAAGGTGTTTGTCTTTTAACAAAATCCCTGAAGCGGTGGACATACTCAATTCTCGGGCGAGGGCTCGCTTTCGTTTAATTGCCTTTGCCTGATCCATGCTAAGTCTCCCCGTCATTCCCAGATCTGTTAGAATGGCTTTCAAATGTCTGATTTGTTGTCGCGGCTGAGGGAGATCTGCAAACTCCTTAGACCTGACTGGCTGTTTGAATCATGCTTTAGAACATATTATCAAAACCATCTTCGCTTACCAAACTTTCCTCAAGCCACAGGCGGACACGTATGACTGTTACAGATTCACTGCGGTAAGATTACTAAATGCAATAGTATGTTAAAACACTGACTTTGAGTCTCTTAATAGTCTGCTCGTCCTGATCGGAGACGTTGGCTGGTTCTTTGTCCTTTGTACTCTTTGTTGTCTTTCACGCCAGGCATCAACTTAAGCCCTTCCTTGTTTGATAAGATCAAGCAAACCTTGCCGTTATCCTATACTTGATCAATGGGAGGTTCTAAGCAGTGGTATGACACTTACTCCTCCCTTACTCTTTCGCTTGGTTCCTTTCTTCTTCGGCAATTCGTCATCTGAGAGGTCAGATGCCTTTGCACGTATTTTCAATCAATCACGTGTTCAGGAAGTAAGAGTGCTGACTTCTGTATTGCCTTCAGGTGATCGGATTGCGGGGGTCGACTTGAAACCCGATTTTGGCAGACGGGGTTTATCACGATTGTCCCTTTGCAACTGGAACGCCCATTAGAAATGGTTCATCAGCCATAAAGAGGGGCGTACACGTGCGCTGGAGGCTGATTTATCTGGTGCAGGCCCGGCGTCGGCGGTGCTCTCTTCGTCCGATTCAACCATCGCCCTGCTCTGTCATATGGGTCTACAACAAGTTCAATCGTGAGCAGATGCGTTCGTCTCACCTTCACGACACGACGCTATATATGTAATTTAATTGAGACCAGAATGTGAACGACATCGTGACAGCAGCCGAGCAATATGACTATACCTTTGTTTTGGAAGCCTTTCCGGGGCAATGTTGAAAAACAAGTGAGTAAAGAAAAACCGATTGTCTCACCTCATGTTCGCGCGCCCCAGCTTCTTTCGCTGGTTGAGAAATTCTTCTTTTGGCCTTTTGACGCGCTGAGCTTTCGGATCCATCAACATCCTCAGGAGATCTATCTCTCTTAAGAGAAGAAATCGCAGGGGGAATAACAGCTGGAATGTCTTCGGCCTAAAATAGCACGAGGGTCTAAGCATCACCAAGCTCTACAAACGATCTACTTACCAGAGCCTTGTTCACCGCATCCCGGATGGGGTGTTTAAATTCTTCTTTGTCCAAACTGCCTTCAGTAAGATTGAATTCACGCTCGATTTGCTTTCTGACGATTTTCACTGTTAAGGAACTATGTATACCTCAGTATAATAATTCAGGCGCGCGCCCGTCATTGAACAGGAAAACGCACGAAAGGTTGTTATCACGTTTGGATTTAAAAACAATATTGCGTGCCATTTGCACTAGATCAGAGACGGGGGGCATTTTCGGATGTGGACTTGGCATTGCGACAAAGGTTGAAGTGGTGAAGAGTAACGATGTCACAGTTCACCACGAGATGTCACACACGCGTTGCCGCGAACTTCAATGGATTCCCAGCTAAGTATGTGAGGGGTCGACCAAATTGCTTACTTCTTTAGCACATCCCTACGCTATCGGTTGACCCTGAAAGATATAATTTCGGGTGCGCATCTTCTTAGAATCAGGATTTGACTATCTCACAACATAGTGTCTTGGCAACTGCCCAAAAATGCTCTAATTAGTTAAGGTCAACTGATTATACACACGCTAACTAATCCTATCGTACAGTCAGTAGGTCCGAATTCAAAATCTACCACACCTCTGCGTCGAATCGCTCCAAGGTATTCGCTGCATCCTCGACGTCTTTTTGCGCTTTCTTGCGCATATAAAATATTGGACAGTCCTTGCTGGTACATAACACATCCTGAAATGCGAGCAGCTCAATACGAATCTCCAGAGCGAGCAATGGATTCTTCACCTGGTGTAATGATCCTTGACAACGCTGGCACTGCGTCCAGAGTCTGGAGAATTGTACTTGTCGTTCAGAAGTATGCGTGATCTGGGAAAGACAAGGTAAATGATGGCGCTTTATAACATAAAAGTATACGATCGCACTTGTTTCTGAAACAGCTCCCCAAGTTTGGGTCGACAATTGTTACACACCGCGCCATCTTTATATACAATCCGTAAATGGTGTACCGAACGGGAATTAAGGTGAATCCCACCTTTCATACTGTTGTTTGCCCGTAGCGGCGTTTTGCAGCCCAAGCAAGTCACCGTTTTCACTGCGAACTTCATCAGACCACCAACAGACGGCGTAGCAATCTGGATCGTCCTTGTGTGATCACCAGATACTGCAACAGATGTGTGAGCCCAAGCACGTGAAAGAAGTTGTAATTCTCACTCACAAAGAGATGCAGCCTTTTCACCCAGAATAGGTTCGAATATTCGCATCAAAGGTTTGGATAGCTGATTATCCAGATAGTATTTTGTGTCTATGGGGATGTTGTTTTCGAGAACATAGATGGGATCTTCGGATTTCTCGTATGCTGCAGCACCTACAATACGTCGATTAAACGGTATCATGAGAGCGAAAGAACGCATTGCTCACCTTTGATGCCTTTGATGATCACGTATGCAACACGATCGCCCAGAGCAGGAGCAGAACCTGGCGGTCGAAGTAAGGAGGGAGACGGAGCAAAAGAGAGATGAAGTTTGCTAACCAGCGTCACGTTGTTTCATTCTCTCAGCTAGCTCAACGTGGGGTTGTTTCGCGGTATAATCTACGAAATTGTGAGAGGTATGCAAGTGGTTAGCTCTATTGACATACCAGCTTTAGCGAGCGCTTTTGTGATCACCAGTTGAGACATATCGACCTTGTTCTGTAATAAGTCAGAAATTGTGCGTTTGGTGAACCTATGGTGCGTATGAGCATGCGCATGCAAAGAGGGAGAGAGCACGTACTCCTCTGCTGCCTTGACGTCTCGGTCAATAAGCATTTTATGTAGACACGTCTCGATCACAGTTTGTACCAGTCGACAATTGTCTCGTCGAACAGTCTAAAGATTTTAACATCAAACTCAACATCAGCTAAAAAGCTCAGAGCTCATACTTCAATGCCTTTCGAATCCATTTTGTCATACTTGTCTGGCCTTGTCCAATAGAGCCCAGCATATCGTTTCTTGTTAATAAGCAGGTACGGAAAGTACACCTTTTCAAATTCAAGCTTGATAGGTTTGATAAATCTTGTCGTCACGAGAGACGCGGCCTCGCCACCTATAACATTCAATCAGAACCAGTATCATCTATGATATTGTTTCTACATACCTAAGCGCATAGCCTCCTCAAGGTTGTCTGTGCCAAACTTAACCATGACCGAGTCAGTGTCTCCGTAGATGACTGTGGCGTCATGTTTATAACCATTGGCCACCGAATAGTGCGTCTCCACTTCCTGTAGAAACCACATAAATTCTGAATAGATATCTTAACAGACATACTAACCTGCTTGGTTCTCTCAATCATCTGTCGACCATAAGCAGTTACACTGGACGAAATCTGCAAACAAGGCAGCTTTCCTATAGTAGCTCCTGTAAAACCATAGACAGAGTTTGCACTTATCTGTGATTCAATTTCAATCAGCCATGGTCGAATCAATGTGTGCATGTAAGACCCACTTTAAGAGCAAGTTGTCGACCGTCTAGAACAGCGCGTTTGAAAGGATCCGTTTCCTTCTTAAGATCAGCCTTTGCGCGCCTTCTGGCGGAAAGTAAATCTTCAAGAATAGTGGGCAGTAAGCCTTTTCTTCTCTGAGGAATAACGAAGCAGTCTGCGTCATCATATTAGCCATAAAACGCACAACGTAAGACGAAACAATACCATTATTGGGCGTTACCACATAATCGACATCTTTCACGAGGTCCATACGTTTGATGGTGTCCGCGTCAAGCAGGGTCGTGTAGCAAAGGTTATGTGCCATCATGATGGATGGATAAAGAGAACTGAAATCCAATGTTGCGATGGGCACATCGTAATATCCCTTCAGAGGCTCTATCACAGTTGCGCCTTCGTATTGTTCATCCGTGCCTGCGATACATGTCTGAGCTATGATTAATGTCCAGACGGGGTGGGGGTCATACCTTCGCCTTTCAGCGCAGGGATGACGTAGTTTTCTTCGTTCGCTTTGCGGTAAAGTTGCGAAAGCACTTTGACGGACTGCCCTCGCGACAATAAATAATTGAATGGTACACCGGTGACGCGAGCCATTTCTGCGTAGTTCACTAAGCACATGAGTTTGTCCAAGAGACGTTGCGGAAGATATGCATCCTGTATATAGTTGATAAGCATGCATAGAATGAAGATGAATAGTTAGGGACCTTCAGACAGTAGACAGCCAAACGACGTCTAGACTCCGCAGTACCATTCTGTAGTTCTGTGATGACTGAGTGGTGTACATCCTCTTTCTGCTCGCCTAAAAACTGTGCGCATACTGAGTTAAGTGTGTAGCTGCGAAGTTTGTGTTCGCGTTGCATGAATTGCAACAAGTCGAGTTGCAATCGACCGTCAAGAACTGTTTCTTTCGAATCTCGCTGACCAAACGCTTTCGAGGAGAAATGTGTATCCTTCACTTGGGTCTTTATGCCTATAAGGATTGTCAAACCTGCCCAAGGGCCACATATATTATGTTTTACCTTTCAGCCTACCGAAATAAGGGAAGTCGGCACCTTTGAGGGTCTTAGCGCGATCTAGTAAGTAAGGTAGATCGAAGTTGGAAATGTTGTATCCAATGATGAGGTCGGGATCAACTTCTTCCACAAAAGCACGCCATGCCATCAGCATTTCTAATTCATCTTTGAAGGCGAGTACCTGCGATCCTACGATGTGTGCACAGGTATTGAGGGTAAACACATTCCGAATAAATGGTTTGCTATCTCCTTATTCACACAAACTGTGAGATCAGCAGGTTGTCAGACGAAAGCCCCGATGAAAGTCTACACACCTTGGCGTGTAACCATGTTTGCAATTTGGATAACGGGATCAACATGCGCTTCAGGAAAAATCCCCTTGCGTCCGGCACACTCGATATCGAAGCTGAGAATCCGAAGCGGTGCAAGGCTTGACCATTCTCCTTCTGGTGTGTGAGATATGAAATCGTCCCATCTATGCCCACGCTCTAGTAACCGTTATGTGGAAGCAATTGACACTCACCTCACGCTGAATTCGAGTTGACAACGGGAGATCTTATTTTGCCGCATGTTATATTTCCCTGCAGGAACTTCAATCCAATTCATGCCAACAATCTGACAGATAGGTTAGATTAGGACAATGGTGAGGTCAATCACAGGCAAACCTTTGTGTCAATCATGAAACGTAACGTATAAGGGATATTGCTCTCATAGGTTGCTGATCCTATTTGGAGATCACGAAATTGGAACTGCTCTCTTTCGAAGACGCGTGAAAATAGGGCAGGGTAAGTTTCTTAAGGACCATTCGTGTGCCAGACAGACTTATCTCGAACTTTAGGAAGACTGCGTTGATCCTGTACAGTAATTTTGATAAAAGGAACATTGGTTTCTCCACGATAGTTTCTCAAGGAGCGTTTATTGACCATTTCTATGGCTGTGACCATAGGAAATTGCAATGAGCTCTGTGTTAAATAGTGTCACTATCCCGAATGCATGGGATTTTTAAAAAAAACTGACATTAAGAGTGTCTTTAAAAGGCCTGACATCACTGTTGAGAAAACCTCGAGGAGCAGGTACGTAGAAGTAAGGTCGGAAGTCAGTCACGTGTGCCAGAACGCTGTATCCCGTCTGAGAAGTAGGTTGGAGTCAGAAGAATAGGCAATGAACCGATTTATAAATACCTGTGTGACACCAAAAATACGCAATGTTGTGTTGTTGCTCTCTCCTTGATCATCTTCGATGTCAATTTGTTGAAAGACTTCAATGACATCAATATATAACCAGGTCAAAGAGGCACGTAAACTGACTAATCTTCTCTGTCTTGGGATCGAATTCATGGAGTGGAGGGCGTGCCCACGCGTCAGCACCACCTTCTGAATCTGCTTGCACGCATAAGAAACTCAAATGGCAAGGTAATGAATGCACACACCATTGCTACCAACATTTTCACCCCTGAGCTTTTCTAAAACATCTGCAAAAGACGATTGCGCTGCCACACCAGAGCCAAGTTTACGCTTTTTCGCGGCTGGAGCATCGTTTGGTTGTGAACTGATGATGCAGGTAAGATCCGAGTTAGTGGAACGAGAGTGACCACTTGCCTTGTTAAAGGAACATTTTCTTTGGATCCTGGAGACGGCATAGAGCTAGGTATCGCGACAATGGAGCGCGTTTTGTGGTGGAACGCGTAGAGCTTATGTGATGAGTCAGCTTTAGAGACGTGTAAAGTCCGACAATGACTGAGGAACTCTCCAATCGTAATATTATTGATGTTTAGCCAAAACAAAATAAGGCAGCCAGCTAGGGTCTACATGTCTAAATTCTTCTCAGAGGAGCAATATGTATATTACAGCAAATTAGAAAAATAGTTCTTTGATAATCCGAATCGTATCCTCAGGGCTGGAGACGGAATGTCCAATGGTGCGCGAATCACTGAAGATCTCATAATCATTTCCTCCCTAGAATATACACGTGAGGATAGTCCCAATGCACAAGGCCCGAGCTCACCTTGTAGGTCTTGTCGCCAAAGAAATGAATCTCTTCGAAGCCCTCGTTTTCGACATGTCTCAACGCGTATGTTTTATCCCAGCCACGAGGGAACACGTCAAAAGATATTTGACCTCCGATTGAATACGTCAGATCATAAGATGGGAATTTCTCCTGCAGGGTGCGCACAAATGCGGCACGCAATTGATGTTTCTGGCATCTCCATTAGAACTATGAATGAGTATATGCATGGAATTGGGTTACCTTGTCATATGCCTCAAATTCATTTCTCTCCTGGACACTGCAAAAGTATCTGAATGCCCGTGAGAAATAAGTAAACCGATACATACCTTGCGTTACGACCCAGCGGGCTCACGTTGACCATGCCGTTGCGGTATTCCACGAATGTCCCCCTAACATAAAAGTCAGCAAATTACGTACAAGACATCTAAAACACGGTACCTCTTGATGGGTATATCCATGTCTGCTATATAATGCAACACGAAGTTAACAAGAGTCTTGTACCTGTCCTCGCCGAGATGCTCGATAAACGACTGAGACTGTAGTTCCTTTCCAAGTTTATACGCTGTCAGGCCATTTTCGGCGAATCCATAGTCGAATTCCTCCATGGCTGCATGTGTGTCAGACTGAATCCAGTTTACTGTTGAGGAACTTACGATTGGCGCCATTCGCTCCAAGCTGCTCTACGATCTTGGGGAGGTTTGACCCACCTAGGAAACCAATAGCCATCTTCTTGCGTAACTCACGTAAAACCTCCTGCATTTCTGGAGACACAGGCTGAATCACATTGGGAGTGAGAACGCTGCAGCGAAAGTTACATCCAACGCACTCTCCGTGCTGGGCCTAACGTGCCATCGACGTCGAATAGGCACAGTTTTTTAATCGGCCTATCAGCAAAGGATGTCGTGGCCATCGTTCAGTTTGATGGAAATAAGCAAATCGTGGCGCCTCAACAGTATCAGTGACTTGTCGCGGCATTTGACTCCGAGTCCGCCACCGCGCTCATCTAGATCCTGACTCGAATATAAGTACATAAGAGTTGGTTGCTTGACTTTGAGCCATCACTGAAGGGACCTTGTACTGTGCACTTATGTCGTTCTTCGTCTTTTCGTTGCCCCCGGATCTGTTAAACACACTCACGCCCAGAGCACACGTCGATTCACCTCCCCGTATCCCATCCCCTACACCAGCTCCAAGACCTTCTGCGCCCACTGCAGGTTCAAAGACTTGCAACATATGCCTTGGTGCGACATTCCTTGACGTGGATGACCAACGGGCGCACTTCCGCACGGACTGGCATCGCTACAATGTGAAACTACGTCTCGGCGGTGCGGCTGCCGTGACAGAATTGCAGTTTACAACTCTAGTTGAAGGTGAGATGAATGATTTTTTGAAATGCGCGGTGAGCTCACTCTCGAAAGGTCTTGAGGACTCCATCTCGGGCTCCGTCTCTTCCTCCTCCGATGAGAGTGATGATTCTTCGCCAGATGCTGTTCGTGCACTTATTTCGAAATCTGGCAAGCTTGCCCGTGCCACATCCCCTACTTCTGCACTTCCCCATCGACCCCGGACGGCGTTGACTTGGTTTCACTCACCGCCATCAACTCAAATTGGCGTGTACAATGCTTTATTCCCAATTAGACTTCCACAAGCTTCGTATTTGGAAGTGCTGAAGGACATGCAGCGCGGAGGACCCCATGGTCGACGATGGACTATGCTAATGGTTGCTGGCGGTCATTTCGCAGGGCTTGTTGTGCAAGTGCGTAGACCTGATGATGAAGACGTTGAGGAGGTGTCAGTAGGAAAGAAAAGAAGACCGAAACCAAAACCGGAAGTGGAGGTTCTTAGACACAAGACTTTTCATCGTTACACAAGTCAGGTAGCTAATTTTTCTTCAGAATAATATTTCTCATGGTTGGGCACAGCGCGTAGAAAGCAAGGAGGGTCACAATCTGTTAACGACAACGCCAAAGGTAACGCCAAGAGCGCGGGTGCTCAGCTGCGACGATATGGTGAGCAAGCACTTCGTGATGTGAGTTACTTCTGTAATTTTTAAGTTTACATCTGATATCGCAACTTCAGGACATTCGTGGTTTGATGACCGACTGGATAGACGACGTGTCGGCGAGCGAAATCATCTGGATCCGCGCCAGTGTTTCAAATAAACGCATATTTTACGATTATGAGGAGGCTGTGATCAAGAAAGGTGCGTTGCCTTATTCTGTATAACTTATTACTGCTCAAAGTATCATAGGTGACGAGAGATTGCGAACTTTCCCATTTCCTACGCGAAGACCAGTGAGTGAACCATACCATGTCTGACAATGACTGATTTCCTCCCAGACACTAGCTGAGCTTACACGCTGTCTGAATGAGCTTACGCGTGTCAAGACCTCCCATTTATCGGAAGACGCTCTTCTCGCTCAAGATGAAGCATACCTTGCTTCTCTTCCTAAACCAAAACCAATACCCACACCTGCCGCCAATGTGATTCTGCCAAAACCTGTTATTCCCCAACTTTCCAAAGAAGAGGAAGCACGACGTGAAAAATGGAATCGCCTGATTGAGATGGCCACCAAAGGTCGTATTGGGCCGTTCAAAGATTTGTGGGCTCGCGAAGGAGCCGCTTTGGGCGGGATCGATACGCGCATCCCTGAACGCGAATCAACGCTCCTACATCTAGCGGCTCAAGCAGGACAAGAAGAGATAACTCAATTCCTCCTCGAAGAGCTCCACGCGGACCCGACAATTCCTGTGGGAGATGGAGAGCGCAGAGATATCGATGGGGGAGACTCGGACACGTCTGACGCACCTACGTCAGGAGCCTCGCAACGTGCAGCCTATGATCTTGCCAGAACACGAGGTGTGCGGAACGTTTTCCGACGATGTGCAGCAGCACACCCCGACTGGTGGGATTGGCTCGGCACTGGACGCGTGCCAAGCGTGCTAAGTCATGAGATGGAAGAAGAACGAGATGAGCGCAAAAAAACTAGAAGAAAGGGTCTTAAAGACAAGATTCGGGAGCGCCAAGTAAAGCAGGAGGAGATCCCCCTAGCAATATCGGCTGAACCAATCCCGGCCCCGGGGGCAAAGCCAAAGGTTACGCAGACCGATGGACCACGAAGGCTGGGCGGGAATGCTGGGAAACAGGAAGGTGTCGCCGGACTGAGTGCCGAATTGAGGGCTAAGGTCGAACGGGAACGGCGAGCGAGGGCAGCTGAAGCCAGATTGAAAGCGGCTACTGGAACATAACCTCATTCTGAACGATTGATCCCCACTCGAAGACACCGCTTTAGAATAATGTTTCACGGGCATTGCAATACACTGCTTCGAATATGATGGTGGAAGCAAACAGGATCAATGCATATATATGACATAGGGCATAACATGACATGCAGCTCAATGACGTGTGAGGAGCGAATCGTACAGATTATACCACTGGGCACATCTGCCTTTTTAAGCGGTGTTACCTTCCGCAATGGTGAGGAGGTCGCTGTCACCCTGGTCGGAGACAGTCATTACACTAAGAAGTGTACAATTAGATACGAAGAAGAAGCAAAATAATCTGGTATGACGTACCCCACTCGGAAGAGTTTCCCGGCCGCTGTACCCAATGCAACATTCGAGCCTGCGAAATGATGGACAGATGTTTTCGACAACATTGCATAGTACTCGATTTCAGACTTGCGGAGAGGGGGGCAATTGCCAGCAATGAGTACTAGTTTAGCTGAAATCACACGACAGACAAAAAAAGCAAATAGAGTGTGATCAGCACAAGGGACCTTCTCAGCCTCATGCTCCAGTCCCTGAGGAGAGTTGAAGGAAAAAGTGCTCACCCTTGCCATTACGCATTTGCTTCAAAGCAGATTTGTATCCAAGAGTGTACTTGCCGGACTTGACGACAAGCGCAAGTCGGGCTGCGATGGACTCGCTCGACTTTGTGGATTTGGATTTCTTGCTAGGGGCCATTGGGGCTGGATGGTTGATGGGTGGAAGGTGGGTCGGTGCCAATTTTCTGCTGCTGTAAAGCTCCCGGCAACGCCCGACCCCAGAAACCGGCGCAATACGCTCTATTTGAGCGCTCCTTCTTATGTAAATCTTTCTGTGAAAGCGTCCTAGGGTGTCACCACACACACCCACAGTCCACTGGCACCCATTATGTAACATGCCTGG
Source organism: Ramaria rubella (assembly GCA_015039355.1). NCBI lineage: Eukaryota > Fungi > Basidiomycota > Agaricomycetes > Gomphales > Gomphaceae > Ramaria > Ramaria rubella. Next base: position 8,359 of record MU134815.1, on the reverse strand, counting down.
GCCATAAGTCCAGCAAGCCTCACGCACTCGCGTCGACAGTAAAAGTAAAATAAAAATTCGCGTTAAATCATTTCAAGTAATGTAAGACAAAATATCAATATGAGCTGAACATTTATATTCTCAGGAGAGGAACTGCGAAAAAACAAATGCAGAACAAATCACGTGATGTACGCGTCCCTTTCACCTCCAACGTTCTGCTTCGTCGCCCGCAGGTCCAGGTCCTTCCAGTCCTTCCGCAGGAGATCACCAGCTCTCAAATGGTGTTCAAAATGGGTTCCTGGTTAGTTTTATCCCTTTATTTATTAGATGCACATACTGAAGAGCAGTAACTAATTGACTAGTCAACTGATTTAGAGAGCCGTTGCGATAACATTGAAAATAAGTTACTCAAGGCTGTCTCAATTATGCGGGCGCGGAGGGGGGAAAACATTGATGAAAAGTTGGTGGCTGCTTGTGAGTAACAATTTAAAGGGGTCTTCGACTTTGTCGACAACGTTTCACACCATGAGCGCCGAAGGAGTCTCCCTACCACATTTGGAAAGTCAGGCTTGGTCTCCAAATCTTTAACAGGTTACCGGTACAGCAGGTCTCAAGATAAAGAAAAGGATCCTGTCAGTAAAATGTACTATTTTATGTATTCTGACTGTTGGCTGACAACGGTCACTCGCATCTGTTTTTTTCGCAGTTCCTCTCCTGAGAATATAAATGTTCAGCTCATATTGATATTCTTACATTAGTACTTGAGATGATTTAACACGAATTTTGTTTTACTTTTACTGTCGACGCTAGTGCGTGAGGCTTACGGCCCAGGCACGTTACATAATGGGTGCCAGTGGACTGTGGGTGTGAGTGGTGTCACCCTAGGACACTTTCAGTGCGCCATTAACGGGCTGGCTATCCGTGTATATACGCCAGAGATGATAAAGATATAATGTGGAAACCTGAAGTCGTGGATATTCAGGTTTCCGTGGGTTAGGGGAGAGGAGCCCGGATTCGCACAGGCACACATGGTTCCGGCAGAATGTGACTAAGCAACAGATCCGGAAACATAGGTCACGTGACCCAGCGCGTGCGTGTCGAGATCAGGGCCTCGGAGCGTGAGGGTGCGGAGGAGGAACTCCACCACCCACGAAAACTGAATCGGGAAGAAAGCAAATCTGATGTGATTCAGTCTGTGAGTGGATCCTCTGGATCCTCTCGCATCCCCTAACGAGGTTTGCGCATGCAGCAATACGGGTAAGGTAGTTGGTATAAGCACAAAGACAGTGATGAAAGTAGTTAGTAAATGTCAATGAAATACAAATTGATAGTTCGGGTTGAAATAGGAGGAATGTGGATCTACAAGTTCGAAACAAAGCGAGACATGCGTGATGATAAAGTGTGAACGGCCTGATATGCGTCGCTAATAAAGTCAGGTAGAATCCGTTCAATCTTATGCCAATAAACAAGGAAGGTGGGCGATGACCAACATCCAATGACCTTGATGATCCATGGATCCACGCCAAGTAGGAGTAGCCAGGTCGTGCCCCCGATGCGAAAGCTATGGCCATCCATGGTCTGTAGATTGTGCTCCCAAAAGATGTCGTTACAGCAATTCATGAACCACTCTTTGGTCATGGGTTCCCATCCTTTGGTGGCTTTGCGCCAGGCAAACAATGGGGTGTTTGGAGGAATGCAATGATTCACTGCGAGGTGATGCTCCAAGGTGGATATGGGCGAAGAAGGAGACTGAGTGTTGATGAGATGTAAATCGTCGCCTTTGCTGAGGTGTGTCTTCAACCAAGGAATGTGGAATGTGGTGAAAATGCGACCATGGCGTGCGACACCCCGAACAATGTTGCAATCACGTGTGACATGAAAGGATGGATTAAACACCCGTCGTGAAGGGATGGTAAGTTCACCTAACCGACAGCAACCATAAAATGCAATAGTGGCAATAGCGAAAACAGCCGAGTCGAAAGTATTGGAAAGATCTAGGTGTGCATGCAGGCACTTGATATGCTCAATAGTGACTGGTGGATGTGCTGGTCGGCATGATTCTTTGGGTACAAGTCTGGAAGCGCCTGCAGGTGTAAGTAAGAATATATGATCAGGTATCATGATAATGAGAAGATATAATGAGAGGGCCGAACCCTTCACGGTGAGACTCAGCACCTTATCACCGAACCATGGTGTGTCATTGACCTGATGCCATCTATGAAGGCCTGCTAGTCAGCTGTTAATACAGTCATCAGATACAGAGCCGGCTCCATAGTTGGCTATGAATAGGCATAACAAGATTTCAGGTGCAGGCATGCGTCCTTCCTCAGGAATGCCAATGGAGTCACAATATTGGTTGAATCGTAATATACCTGCACCCCAATTACCCCTGGTTTTCTTGACCACGGCCGAAATCATGACGTCCTGCGCCCAGCGTATGTGTGATGAGGGAGAATGGTGCTCAAGAAGATGTTGACGATGGATGGCAAAAGGAGAAGTCCACTCGTTCTGTGGACAAAACATGAGGATGATAGACAGAAGGGGATATTTGATTGCCCAGTGCCCACGATACGTGGGGCTTGCGCTTATAAACAGGATGCGATGGAGTAGGATGGGTAATGTCCAACTCCCCTGAATCAAGCGGACCGGCACGCGCTTGTGCCGTCTTCTAAACATGAATAATGAGATGTTGGAGCTCCCTCGGGAGTTCGAAAAGTATCAGAAGACGCATGATCTCTGGACCCATCTTGCCGCGAGAAATGGGATCCACAAGATTGTCCGCAGACGCGACAAAAACTGGATTAATAGTGATGTTTAGAGGCATGAGAGACATAACCATGTGGCGAATGGATGTGTTGCGTGCGAGGTTCCGAGATCGTCCTTTCTGCAGTGCACCGATCACGCCTGTATTGTCGCCGTAGACAGTGATGTGAGCATCCTTGATATCCTGTGAGATGATCCATAATGAGGCGAGTTCCATAGCTACAGACTCTGCCCAGCCAATATCTCTCCCTTCTGTGTTCCATCCAGGATTTAGATGCCAAGCGGCCCAAGTATGTCTGATGAGTAATCTGATGCCCCAGGACATCGATGCATCCATGTATATGTCTCTATCAATGAAAGCACGAGGTAGGAGGGATCTCGACAAGTTTGGTTGTTCTAAAGTATGTTGCCACCATAGTAGGTCTTGTTTCACATCATGCGGTATGCGATGTCGGCTGAAACCATTGCCGCGGAAGGCTGCTACGGATCTGTATAAAGCCGCTAGGTAAGAGTGGCCTAAGATATAAATGAAGGTTGTGTGTTGTAATGAGCCGACAACCCGTTGTGTATCTTCTAGTGAAACCTTGTATGTCTCTAGATATGTCGTGACTCACGTGAGGTATTTAATGCGCTTGGTTTCGGCCAAGGAAACTCGCCTGGAGATGAGATCCCATGTGAAACCGCAATAGACAGAATTGAATGAGAAATCATGACCCTTCTTACTGACTGGGTGCCAAGGTATCCCAACAAAGTCTGTTATTTCAATGATATGATTCAAGTCATATGCGTAGTCATAAGTGTTTGGAGCTGTGGATGTATTGACCTTGCATGGTTCGCGGTAGAATATGAAATCGTCGACCCATTTGAAAACAGGCGCTATGGAGTTGTGTGTCAAAATGTCAACCGTGGTGTCTGCTATCAAGCCTTGGATGCCAGAAGCGGTAGCGAGGCCGAAAGGAAGGCAGTGGTCGATGTATATTCTGTCTCGCCAGAACATCGGAAGGTAGGCTTTGTGTGTGGGTAGGATTGGCGAGTTACGATAAGCTGTAATCACATCCATACAAGCGGCTTGTGTGCCTGTCGGTGCATCAGCAAGCTGTGAATGATGTCATCAGCATGTAACTGAGATATGCGCATGTAAAGCATAATAATTGTTATATAACAAATAATGTCAATGAAGATGGTTGTGCCATGATAAAGGTCAATGTGATGGTGAGAAATGTCATAAATAGGATGTTCCGAAGATAATAATGAGAATAAAGATAATGATGTGGGTGTGGCCAACTGAGTGATGGAAGGAATGTGATGATATCATGCAAGTAGTGATGATGAGTTGTTCAAGGTTGGATGAATGATGATGTTGTGGGTTGGAAGTATAGTCATGGTATAATATCAATGATAGATTGTGAGAAAGATATGTTATAATGTGATAGATAATGATATAGTCTCATTCAACGAGAGGGGCATAATAATAATAATGATAATAATAAATGATATGAGAGAGCGAAAATCATAATGTGAAGATTATGTGTCTCTTTTTATATGATGATATTGTATGCTTTCAGTACTCACGTATGTTGCCATAACCCATGCCAAATGCCACGAAGTAGGAAAATCATCAGAATCAAGCATATTGTTGGTGGATATGCCAAACTTGTCCCTCTTGGAGCCGTGTTGTATAATGCGATAACTTTTGGAGCCCGGCTCCTTCTCTACAAGGCCCAAGGGCATATTTCTGAAGTGACCAAGAATGATGTGAGTTTCGTCTATAGTGAAAAGGCCAGAGACGTGGCCTATTTGTATTTTGTTGGTAATGTATTGATCAATAATTTCAGGCTTTTCTCTAGCTGATGCGAGGTTCTGAAATAATATAGTGCTTAGGATGGGTTTGGGATTGCCGATAGGAGAGCCGTGGATTAGGTCATGAACGAGATTAGGATATTTGTTTGTGAGCCTGGCCTCACGTAAGACGATTTCAAAGTGCGCGGGTATATACGGTGTGGAAATCTTGTCACGTTCAGTGGCAAGAGCATTGGACCGCTCCATGGAAGGTAGCGGTGCAAAGTGAGCATCTGTGCAGGGCATGTCCCTTGCCGGTGGTGTCTGGGCAGCTGCCACTGAGATTGAATCGAAAGCAAACTGGAAGGCTGTCGGAAGTATAGACAAAGTGTTTCCCTTTGTATGTGACTGAAGGTTTGAGGTCGTCCCTTCCGACAATGGTGCATGCATCGCATTGCGATGCGACGTGTGAGTCTTTTTTGCCGCATTGTAAGCAAATGGATGGTTTTGATTCATTGGTCCGAAAGGAATGCATGTTATTGTAGTCTGAATTCCATTTCGGGTAAGGCTCATATCTATTGTTGAATCTATCGGAGTAAGTGTAAGGTTGAGAATAGGAATTGTGACGTGAAGATGAAGACGATGGAAAGGGACGATCATGTTGTGTGGTTTCACAAATATGATCTTCAAGTCTTCTCATATCGTGTTTAGTGTCTTCCTGCATAATCTCCTGTTGAGCCATAAAGAAACCCTGTACATAAGTTTTACTAGTAGGATCAGGAAGAAAAGGTCGGTCAAAAAGTTGTTTCCTCATTCTCCTGTCCATGCGTTGAAAAGCTTTGAAATGTGGTCTCATAATCGGGTTCTGCGTGAAATGAGTAAAATGTTCTTCCCATGTGAGAGGAAGTTCAGAACCAGGTTCCATCACTTCGACCAGACAGCGAACGAAATTGTGGTAAGCTTGTTGGAATTGTACCTGGTCTAAGTCTTCCTCAGATGGAAATTGATCAGGATTATAAACGTGGATACCTTGTGAAACGGATTTGTGTGATTTCAAGTCTTGATCTAGCCTGATCCTGTCTAAACTATCTGCCAGAAAAAAGGAAAGAGGTACATAAACTTGTTCTCTGACCATGGTGAGAATTTGATCTGGAATCGTTTCTAGCATTTCAAGTTGTTTGTTTTTCTTAGCGACATCATCTGCAAAGGCGAAAGGTTTGGAAGTAGTGGTAGGAGAAGTTGTGGGAGTGTTAGAGGAAGTAGGTGGGGTGTTGTTTGGTAGATTCGAGTTGGTTGTATGTGTTGAGGTGGAGATATTCGGATCAGGGTTAGAGTTGGGAGGAGGTAGCTGAGTGATGATACTGAGAAGGGGGTTGTTGCGTGAGGAAAGGTTGTTGAAAAAGTTTGTATCTGAAAGAAGTTCTTCGTCATCTGAAGTTGTTTCGTTCGCTAATCTTTTTATCGCTCTGTTGTTGTTGCGGCGAGTCCTCATGGCATTGATGTCGTCCCTGAACTGATCTAGATCCATTGTGGAGATGTTGCCAGTTGTCGTCGGAGCTAGGGCGGAAGTAGATGGCGCCAGATTTTGAGCGTTGGCCGTACTACTCAGGTTGATGTACTGTGAGGTGTTTTCTGAGCTGGCTGCTGGAGGCGTGCTTCCAGTCATCTTGAAAGCAATCAGAAGGCCAGAAAGACTTTGGGTGGATCTTGGATAGTGACGATCAGGACAAAGGAGAACGAAAGGTATATTCGTTCGAACGCTATATTTACGGACACAGATTATATTACTACTATATGATCCGTACGACACGAATCTATTTGGTATTGTTTGTTCCTGTGTTTAATTCCGTTTAGGAGAATACAAACAACCTACTACGGTAATCGCTGAGACTTATATGATGTATTTTCATATGTTGAGGTGACACATCTTTCTCGAATATATAACTTATAGGTCATGCTTTACTTTTTGACTTAGTGACCGTTCCACTATATCGATGTTGTCTGTCTTTGTCTCAGGAAATTTCGCAGTGTCTGGAGGTACGCAGCGTGAAAACAGTCCTCAATATTATTTGTACTACAAAACATCTTTGCGATGTACGACTATGGATTACCTCAACCGACTACGCTCGCTACTGAAATAATGCATGAACTTGAACAGTGGCCGGATTCCGATTTCCTTCGACAACGAGCGGAATGTTCTATATCGTCTTTCAATGAACAACAACATGATATATTCAATAGAATCAAAATGGCTGTTATGGAACAAAACCAGCTATACTTATTTGTGGATGGTCCAGCCGGGAGGGGTAAGACTTTTTTAATGTCTGCCATTTGTGATTATTATCGCAGTGCCCGAAAAATCGTTATTGCGACCACCACTGCGGGTTATGCAGCACAGCTATACCCTGGAGGATGTACTACACATGCTACATGTAAAGTATGAACTTACAACTTATATTTCTTTTTAAATGATTACAGCGTTTCCCGAAAACCTTGACGCGCGTCGTTTTTTTTTACTTTTTTTTTGGTGCGCCGCCTGTAGGGCAGGCGCCGTGCTGCAAATCGTAACGATGCCTTTCCGTCACATAAGTAGCGACCTAAAACAACGATCACTGTGGCTCCTGGCCCACGGCTACACTCTTGAGGATACGTGCCAAATCCTCGGTGTGTCTCGGAGTAGTGTGCGCCGGTGGAGTGACAACTACGAAGACTACGGCCATGTCGTGCCACCATCGAATCCGAATCAAGGGAGGCCGCGCGTGCTCAATGGAGAGAGCGTTCACGCATTGGTAGAACTCATTGATCGGTCTCCGGAAATGTATTTAGATGAGCTGCAAGACTGGCTTGCACTAGAACATGATATTCTGGTCGCAATAACTACACTGGATCGCAACATTCGGGAAGCAGGCCTAACCTACAAGTTACTGCGACGGGCAGCAGGGGAGAGGGACGAAGGGGCTAGAGCAGCATGGAGAGCTGACATGCAGGCCAATTTCATTGCTGGGATGTTGGTCTGCGTGGATGAGTCAAGCAAGGACGAGCGGACTATCTACCGTCACTATGGCCGTTCGGTGCGAGGCAAACGATCTGTCATCAAAGCCCCATTTGTGAGGGGAGAATGTTACAGCATTCTGCCTGCACTCACCATTGACGGTTATATCGCAACGAGGATTGTAGCTGGGTCAGTGAGTGGCAGCGAATTCTTTGATTTTGTGGTTCAAGAGGTGGTGAGTTTCTGAGTCTGGTACTATCTAATAGCTCACGGTAGGTTGCAGCTGCCACACATGATGCCATATCCTGGTGACCGGAGTGTCCTTATATTAGACAATTGCGCAATCCACAAGAGTGCTGCTCTCCGGGAGGTCGTAGAAGCACAAGGTCAGTTCATATTGTTCTATCTCTTCTATGGTGAAGGTCATAGAAACCAGGCTGCTTGATGAAGTTCCTGCCGCCATATTCGCCGGACTTGAATCCGATTGAAGAGAGCTTTAGTTCTGGTGAGTGTGCTTCAAGGCACGCAAACATCGGCAACTAATGATGCCCTCCCTAGTCAAAGCATGGTTACGAAGACATTGGGGCACGGTGCAGGCTCATCCTCACGGCGGGGTGCCACTACTTGAGGCCTGCGGCCAGGTCACCGCTGAGAAATCACGGGGGTGGTTCCGTGATTGTGGGTATGCAGTCTAGCGCAAGGGTAGGGAAATAATACTATTAGATGCAACTACTACCATAATTAGCTAGGCAGTAGTAGCACCCCCGGGTGTGATATGCTATCTAGTATGTAGGCAGTACCAAATTCCACACAGTTACTTTCTTTTGGCCTGTTCACGGTATCGCC